>VXBB01001946.1:463993-474619 GCA_013399915.1 Illadopsis cleaveri
TCTAGTGGAAGGTGTCCCTGGCCATGGCAGGGGTGTTAGAACTACATGATTTTTTAGGTCCCTTCCAACCCAAAACATTCTATGATTCTATGATTCTATGTTTTGAAGTTAGCTCTAAATATGGCCCGGTATATCCGAGGCATGACCACCCTTCCACAGAAAATTTTCCTCAAATTTTCCTGTCTTAAACCAAAAGCAGGACTTATTCTAAAAGACAGGACAATAAAAAACATTTTGCAGAAGGAAATGAACAGAAGTGGCAAAAGAAGGCATTAAGTATCTCATCCTTTTCCTCATTCTTTGTCATTGTTTCCTGCCTGCCCCTTCCAATAAAGGATGGAGAGTCTCCTTAGCCTCCCTTTTGTGCTGACATATTTTTGTTGAACATATTTAAACCTTTTTTTTTTTTTCTGTCTTTTAGGGCAGTAGCCAGATTAAGTTCTAGTATTATGAACATAATATTTATGTTCTGCTGTCTACAGCTCATTTGAGTCTTGGGTGGAATTTTAAAATTTGCATAGTTTGATAAGTCATGATTTTTCTCATATTTGATGGCGCTGCACTTTCACTAAAATTGAATATTCTGAAAGAAGTTAGAACTGAAACTTAAATGAACAAAAAAATGTCTCTATGAACAAAATCAATGTATGTTCCTATTTTTTTTTACATGTGATTAACTTTGAAATATTTGTGTTTATTTCACCTTAAGTACCAACAGAATTTTTATGATTGGTAAAACTGAGAAAGTTCAGGATCTCCTACCTTAGCAAATATGCCATCTACAGTCAGCATCCAGTTTGTGGGTGGATTGTGCCTCTTTCGTTTGTGGTTGTGCTTTCTGAGCTAGGAAAGAAATTTTCTATCAATGTAAGTAGATCACTAAAAAATAGTAGGCATATTTTTTTCTTTATAACTAGGAAGCAAAGTAACATTTGCAGCATTCAATCATAAGGTGTGAAATTCTTTGCTTCAAGGATTCAGTAATTAACACTCAAATATTTCTCACAAAATAATTTTAATAGCATTGGCTAATTTCAGGTCTTGTACAAAATGTGTTTTATGCATGATCACATAAAGATAATCAAATTTTGTGCTTCTGGGTATAGGCAGACCAGTGTAAGAGCTGAAAAATGTACAAACCTCTCTCTCCTCTCATGATAGCTACCTAGTGTCTATCACACTACTGGCGTCCCATTTTATTTTGATAAATTTGGGGGTGACAGGGAAATGGATGGATGAGAATTTCCCTCTTTTTATGTTAGTTATTGGCCTAAGATTGTGGAGAAATGATTTCAGGTACTAAATTAGTTGTCAAGATGTTGTGACATATATTTGTGTTAGTACTGGTAAAAAAAAAGGAAGGTATAAATAAAATGACAAGCTTGATTAGGCAAAAGCTTAATACAGGACAAATAAAACATAAAATCATAGTTTCTGACATTTGATTCTATTTTAAATATTTTAACTTCTTAAAAGTTGTATTGCCTTACAACTATATTATCTTCCCTTATGTACAGGGAAAATGAGTGTCTGTCTTTTGCAATAATGGTAGGAAATCTGCCTTCTCAAATTATCATATTCTAGCAGTAGTTGATGGAATGTTATCAGTAAAAGAGAATTTAATGATCTCAATTCATCTGTGTTTTCTGTTCAAATTAATGCAGTGTTGGAGGAAGTAACCAACTTAAAAAGTACCAACTCAAATCCCAGCCTGTTGTTTCTTCCTTTGAGCCCAAAGGTGTTATATGTTACTCCCCCGCTTCTTGCAGCTTCGGTGATGTGAAGAAATGTATTTTCATATAGAGAACACAGGATCCCAATTATGTCAGTCAGCTGAGGTAGTATAAAGCCTTGAGTCAGTTGCAAATAACAGATAATAACATTAAAGTCAGTCTGTCTCATTACTCCAAGAACATATGATGTGTTCCCATTCTTATAATTACATTTCTTCCTATACAATATTCCCTGAGATCTTTCAGTGGCATCCTCCCTTGACAAGATAAAACCTGAATGGTCAGAGTATTCTAAAGTATCTTTAGACTTTTTTCATAGTGCTGTAAAACTCTTTTACTGAAAAGAAAAAAAAAAAAAAAAAAAAAAAAAAAAAAAAAAAAAAAAAAAAAAAAAAAAAAAAAAAAAAAGCTCTGGTTTCTGTAGGTCTTACTGCTCTAATTAGAAAGCAGAGCTCCAAGACTTCTTATACTATTGCAATTAAGGTGCTGAACTTATATTGAGGAAATTCAATTCTAGCCTTTCAAAGCACTCTTTCTAGCCTTGTCCTCAAATCATGTCTAATTTTTTACATTTATATGGTAAAGAATGATTGCTATTCCTCAGTCTCAGATGATTCAAACTTTCATGTACTCATGCTGTTCAGACAACACTGTTTGAAGCTATAGAACATCATATCTGCTAAAAACATAATTTATATGTTGCAGAGAAGTTTAAACAGCCTTGGGTGGTGGGAAGGTGGCACCTAAACTGAAACCAGTATTTTCTGTTGTTTGTAATCCCAACCCTCCACATTCCTGGGCATGTTGAACTGTCTTCATAATTAAGCATTTATTACCTCTTCCATTTAACAGACAATGCATCTGACCACAGCCGCATGCTTTCCAAAATCCATAGTAAATTATAGCTTTTTTTCTCTCTGACATACAACACTCTCAGAATTGAAACATCATTGCAGCTACACTGAGTTTATTCAATGGCAGGGGTTGAGGTGGATGAAGAAAATTAAGATTATTTTTTATTGCTATGGAAATATATGATACATGCAGTAAAAAGTTCACAAGACAGTGCTGTGTAAGTATTTAGTTTGAAAGTACTTTCCTTTTATCTTTTATCAGTGCTTGAATAAGTTTTCCTTAAATACACAGCGATATATAAAGACTCTACCAAAATTGCTCAGGATCTCAGTGTCTCTGCTAAAGCAGCTTTTCAAGAGAGATGGTAGCCACAGCAAGTGGCTAAATGCCAGTTTGAAAATTTTATTTTGAAAATACACTTCACAGTTCATTTCGCAACCATGGACAGACATGCCTCTTGCCTCTAGAGGCAAAAAAATTCTAGGCTAAGAAAATGGGATCTATTCTTGTAAAGACAGTTGAAATCTTTTTTTAAAATCTTATTTTTCAATAATTATTGTTCTTATTGGTGCAAAAATCTCTACAGATAAATTTTAGAACATCTTTATTCCATACAGGTCTACATTACATAATATGTAAACTACAATCACTGTAACTCCCTTTATTTAGAGTACCTTTTTTCTCTTGTCACTTTCTCTCCCTTTTGTTCTCTGTTCTGCTTTCTTTTTTTCTTCTTTCTTTTTTAGCTGAACATGCCTACTTTTCATAATGCTGTCTATACACATGGTTTTAAAAAAACAGGTCAAATGCTGCCAAAAGTCTAAACACTTACCAAGGGCTGACTGTAAGGCCAGTGCTACAGATATTCCAAATCATAATGTTCATACAATTAAAATTAAGTTGATGTTAAATTCTATGTTTTGTAAGAACGTGGATATATTTTGATATATTTGTGTTATTCTGAAAATATTAAGAAATTCATCACAGCCAGAAAAAAACAATTCTGTTTAAATTTCATCTTAAAATTAAGCTAGCTCTGAGTTTCAAAGGCACAGCTGTATTTCTACAGCAGTCAGTGAAGTGAGGAGGAAGAACCAGGATCTCTGTGTCTGTCATTAGAATTTCCTGTAGAGGATGGGGGAAGAACTAGACCACTGACTTTACTTGTTTGTGCTGCAATAAAATAAATAAATAAATAAACAGATAGATACAGAAAAAATAAGATGGCCAGAAAGAAAGAATAAAAGTGAGCAGCTTACTCAGGAGTGAAGCTGAAACTAATTTTTTTTTTGCCCTCTCTCACCTTGGTTCAGCACTGTAGGAGCATTTCAGCTTTTACAGCCTGTGCCCAGGCTGCCAGCCCCAGCTCAGTTCAGTGCTTCCATCTGCTAAGCACTCCCAGGGTTTTCCACACCTCTAAACATGGTACTTTTTTAGCTGAGTTTTGCTACAGCGTAGCCTGCTTTTATTCTCTTTTGTGCATTGGCTGAGGAGCAAAAGGAGTCAGTTTAATGTATTTATTTATTTATTTTGAGTAAAAGGCTGTGGAATTAAAAATGAGCCAAAAGAAACCCTGAAGCTTTGACTCCTATTATTAAGCTGAAATCAACTGTGCCCTGGTCTCTATCTAGTCCCTTCATTAAGGTCAAATGCATGTCTGAATCCAAGTCCTTCTGAACTTCACTCTGGCAGGTTAGACCCCTCTCTAATAAAACCAGCTTTTTTTGTTGTTGTTGTTTGCTCTTTTAATACAGAAGGAAAAAAATATAATCTCCTTGAATAGAAGATATCATCCTTGACAGGACTTTTTTTTTTTTTTAGTGTTACAGAATAGACTGCTGTGACTACTAAAGAAATCCAGTTTCATGTGCTGTAGGGACAGCCAGGACAGGTCCTGAAATAGGATATGTTCAATAAGGCAGTCCCACTTGCACTGAATTTCTGTTGTGCCACAGTGTGTATTGTCAAAAGTCTTAGTGGTTTCTATTGAAAATGCATTAAGTCCTGCAGGGGCTTCATCACTCTCATTCATTTACAAAACAACCCAACAGTCCCCACCCCCCTAAAAAACCCACCAAAACCCCTAAAAAACCCCAAACCCCTCCTTCCTTCTGTTACAACAGAATACTTCAGGGAAAGAAGATGCCCCTGTTATTTTCATGCACTGCAGAGTTTATTAACAAAAGAACCAGTTCCTACCACCATGGCACCTTTAAAATCTTAATAAATTACAGCAATAATTTTCTGTTAGCCATGCTACTGATCCCATTTGGATTTAAAGTTATGGCTCGTTATGTTTAGCATCTGCTTTATGCACACTGTTTTCTCATTATGAATAAATCAATAAATCAATTAGGGGCAGTGAGCTTTGCAAAGGCTTGCAGTGGAAAAATTGAAGATTATGTTAGTTAACCCATAAGGCATCACTGTTTTCCTACTACAGACCTTTTCAGAAAAGAGAGAATAGTGTCAGGATATGAAAAATAATGTATCCCACACAACAGGGGAAGAGTTTGCCATCCCTCTGAATTAGACTTTCAGGCTACCTGGAAGCTTAAAGTAAATAAGCTTAGGGATAGGGATACTGGGGTGGTTAACTCTGTTCCAAGTCCCTGCTCCTTTCACCATTTGAATGGATAAGAGAGTATGGGAGGAGGATTACTTCCCCTATCCTTACCAAGGACTGATTGCCCCTTAGTTGCTGTCAAATTCTCAGGATTATTCTGGCTTCTGTAGATGCCTATGGGATGGAAGAATACTGGAGTAATAATAAGAAGAATTTTTGTTCATGTCACATTTCCAGAGATGTAAAATTCTCCCAAAATTACAGTTTGTGGGTTGTTTCTCCCTCTTTACCTCCTACCTCACAGAGAACATTTGGGGTTTTTTTCCTAAAAGCCATTTGCAATATCAAAGAAATGCATATAGTTTCAGGGGCATTTTTAATGTTCATAAAATGAAATTTTGTTTGAAATCCACATACAAAAACAGTACAAATAGTCCATTAAAACCCCTTGCAGTTGAAACTCAACAGTCCCCTGATAGTCTTCTGTATTTTCTCTGTCACTTCTTCCCTCTGCTCAGGTGACATTGTGTTTCCTTGGAATCAAGAAGATCAAAGCAACTTCTGACCTCGGGTGGTTCTTGTGTTGTGAATTATGGAAACAACTCCAGCTGCCTTGGAGACTTCTGCATTGCCTGGAGTTTCAGCTGTAAGTTTAGCAGAATAGCACAGACTTCAGAGTCAAGGAAGGAAAAGCACTTCTGGGAAGAAGGGAGTTTGTGAATTTGTAAATTGTCTAGAATTAACTAATACATTTAACAACTCATGAAAGCTTATCCTAAAGCTAATTTTTTCTAGGCTTTTCTTTACATAAAATATATTTTATTTTGCTGTTCTTCATGGAAGGGGTAAGAAAATGAGTTGTCTAATTTCCTTCTGTTCTTCCTATTCTGTCTTTCATGTATAAACCAGAAAATAGTTCTTTTGATGTTGGTTTTTGGTTGTCTAGAACTTTTGCTCTTCCTACATTTTTCCTTAAGTTAATAGTTGCTTCTCAACTCCTAATCTAATAAATTGCATACTTCTATCTTAGAAAAATAATGACAAAGTAGCCCACAAGCAAACAAACCAATCAACCCCCAAACCAAAATAAACCAGAAAAAAAACCCCAACCCCAAATCTCAAAATATTATTTCAAGTGGAAATAATTTTGTTTTATAATATTACTTAGGTGGTGAGGCACTGGGACAGGATGCCTGAAAACGTTGTAAATGCCCCATCTTTGGAAGTGTTGAAGGCCAGGTTGGATGGGGCTGTGAGCGACCTGGTCTAGTGGAAACTGTCCCTGCTCCCAGCAGTGAGGATGGGACTAGATCGTCTTTTAGGCCCCTTCCAACCTAAACTCCTCTGTGATTATCTACAAGAATTTACCATAATTCTTTTCAAACAAAACCAAAAGTAAATCATTGAAAGCAAAGGAAAATTTACCCATGAAATATGGTTTTGTTAGAATTGTGATTTTTTTAATCAATGACACTCCACTACTTTAAAATATAGTAATATTTTGCATGTCCTTTAAATGTCAACTTTTGTCTTCCACAAAATATGACAAGTTTCTCCAGTATAACAGCTTCTCTAAAATTTCATTTATTGTCATAAATATTTTCTGTGAGTATGAAAGCCTTCATCTGTAATATTGCTTATTTTTAAAGTTTATTTAGCTTTCTGTCTTTTGGTGTTAACTTTTATTCAGCATTTACTTTGACCATGTAATAAAAAATTGAGCAGAACTGGATATTTTTCTGTTCTGCTCCTTCTGTTCATACATTTTAAGAATTTGGCTCCAGTTCCTCAGAGTGCTTTTGTGGAAAAAAATTTAAATAAAATTTCTCCACATTTTTTGGAGAATTTGTACGCTATTTTAAAAATCATTTTTAATGGTAATTAAGGTACAGTGTCCTCAAGGCTTTGAGGATTTGCTGATTTGCTCAGGCCTGGACTAAAAGGTTAATTTGTAAATTTCTTCAATTAATCAAGAACAAAACCTCTTGCAGGCAAGCCTCTAAAGATATGTGATTTGTTTCTAAAACAAGTTGTACACCATGGTCTTTGTGCTTGGAATGTGCTCCTGAAATTAAAGTTTCAGTAATACAATTCAAATAAAACAAATAAAGAACCAGAAGAGAAGACAAGTTTTGCATTAGAATATTCTTTGGAAATAGGTGGCTAATGTGTGGCCCCAAAATTTAGCTGTTTTGGGATGCTATTACTCCCAGCACTTGGATGGCTGTATTCAAGTATTCCAGCTGAGATTTGTCTGTAATGTGTCTTTCATAGAATTGGGCTAACATTCAAATACATTTACTGCCAGTACTAGTTCAAATTTTAGGCAGTATAAAACCTACTAATTCTTTAGTCCAGTATGTTTGCTTTTCATTTCATCTCAAATAGTTGTAACTGCTTAGACAATAAAAGCAAAATTTAATTATAAACTAGAAATATTTTTAACATATTTTTGAAAACAAAACCAAAACCAAAACCAAGCCCATAACTACTGACTTTGCACTGAGTGATGTGCATTTGTGCCCCTGAAAGGTCACTTTTTGTGCAATTTTTTTCTAAAAATTGAGAAACTCCCACAAGTGTCTGGTATTCAAAGTTTTCTCTTTAGAGGGTGAAAAAATGTATTGTCTGTGAATCTATAGTAGAAAAATCTATTTCTTTTTACCTTTTCATATTAAGACTTTCCATTCAGTCTGGAGGTATCAGACCCCTTTCTAAATCTTGGCTGCCATGGTGCAGCAGAGCCCTGTAGCAGCTGACCATGAGATTTCCAAAAAGAGTACCTGGGGTACATATATATATATATACACGCACACAATATTTTTGGGGAAGATAAAAAAGGGTGCTTGGACTACAGCAAGAACAGGAGAAGATATTGGAAGTGCAACTCTGTCAAAGCTCACAGTGACATGACAAATTTGGAAGAAACCAATTTTTTAACTCTTTTAGTTCTTTGGGCAGAACTCAGATGCTTTTGTAGGAGAGATCCAATCCAGTTAATTTCTGAATATTGCTGTTTAGAGAAAGGTAACAAGGAATTTGTTCAAGCCCAGTGAACATTTTGCTATGTGAATTTTGCCCTGCTCTCAATATATTGTGAGTAAAACTACAGATTAATGGACACAGTCTTTTGAAAATAACAAATCCAGCCATCTAATCTTAACTGTTTTCTTTTCTTGAAATGTAGCATCTTGGGAAAGAAGTGATTAGTAATCAGGTGAGCATAAATTAAAAAACAATTCTAAGGCTCCCTCTTCAACCTTATCTCACTTTTAAAAATTGAGAGTATTCGGTTTTCTGAAAGAAAATATCTGGTAGGAAAAGTCTCGGGGTTTTTAGGGTTTCTCTCTCCTCACCCGAGATTCAGGTGGTGNGCACCATCTCACCTATTTTCTAGTTTAATTTTTTATTAAATACTTGAGAAATGGAACAAACAATCCATGATGTCAAAAAAAATTATTTCAAATCAATTTGAACATGAAAATTTTGCATGAGGTAATTTGAGAAAATGTGTACAAATTTTGACACTAAGAAATGGAATGCTACTGAATTCATTGCATAAAAGTTATCTAATATTCATACAAAGCTTATTTTATATTTTAATTTGTCTGGGTCACAGTTTGACGTGGAAATCTGCTGCAAAATCTTCCTGTTATTTTTTTTAAATTGTTATTTATTTTCATGGATTACTTTTATTCACTCTCCTGCCCGTAAACATGTGACAGGCATATTTTTATCTGATTGTGGATATAAAATCAAAGAAATTATATATGTCTCTGAGAATTCCTAAGTACCATGAGAAAAAATGTTATGTTTAACATAATCATCATCATCATCATCATCATCATCATCATCATGCTGGGTTTTTTGACCAATATATCTGATATGGGTTATGACTTTCTTTACTTCTGTAGTCTGAGTGATAGCCATGAAATATTAATCAGCAGCTCTGAGTACTTGTACTGATGAATAATAATCATCTTTCCCTTAGGACATGCTCATTCATTTCTTCACGCTGTCTTTATGCTGACATGAATCAGTGTTTGTTTAGAAAAGAAAGGCACTACAGGAACCAACACTTCCAGTTGTTGGAACTCACACATTCCAGATTAGTGCATGCACTAATGGCAATTAAATATTGGAATATCTACAAAGGGAGGTAGTGGATTCAGCACCTTTTCAGGTCTTTTGAAGCCTGGATACTTTTCTAAAAGTTTCAGCATCAAGGACAGTTAAGTGAAAACATATTGGTTTGCATAGTAGAAAAATCAGCAGAAGGTGGTTTGGGATTTTCTTCCAGCTTTTTTTGGCAGAAAGGATGTCTTGTGCTATATCATATGAAGTTTTCATTGCCCCATTTCATAGCCCAAATGGAATTGCTGGTAAAATTCTGGCAGCACTGCAGGATTCCTGCAGCTGTAGTCACCATATACCTGGAATAGCTATTCTTAAAGATTACTGTTATTGCTACTTAAAATCCTACTGCTACTCCAACAACTCTTTTGTTCCCTACAGCTCAGGAGGAGCTGTAGGAAACAGCTGTAGAAATTCTCAAGGAGAATAACTCTACAAACTTGCTGACCTTGTAGTCAGTAAAATTTTAATAAATAGTATGACCAGAATTTAATTTCCTCCCAGGATTGTTATATATTATTTATTTCTAAATAGATCAAGCCAGAAGTTTGTAACAAACAAAACATTTGAAGCATAAATATTTGATGTGAAACAGGACAGAGACTAATAAGTTCTGACCTTTTTTGAACAACAATGTCCATAAGCCTCTTGGTTATGTCTGGAATTTCAATATCCATTGACACCTGAGGATGTGGTAATTTTGGCTGAAACGGAATGAAAACAAGACCATTATAATATTATACATACTACCATATTAATATATTTATTAGGTAAATGTAGGTTTTTGTAATATTCTTATAAGAATATTTCCAAGATTTTTTTGCTAGTTTGTTTTCTCTTTTCTTTTTGTAAACTATCTTGCAACATAATCTAAATTCAAGATGTTTGATATTGGGTTATTCAATATTGGGTTCAATGTTGGGTTGGACTTGATGATCCTGGAGGTCTCTTCCAACCTAATGATTCTGATTATGGTTCTGATTCTAATATCTACTTCTTTCCCTTTCAAGATCATCATTACAATAGTATCTCACTTTTTGGAATTACTCAGTTCCAGTCAGCAAAGCAGAGAAGGTTTTTCTCTCCATTCTTTTTATTGCTTGGATTCTTAAAACTATCTACATAGAATTCTCAAAAATCACGATCTTTCTTGGATCTCTAAGGTAATTCCAAATCTTTAAAACCCTCCTAACCCATTTCTCCACTTCTTAAGGCATCATTTAGCTGTCAAGTTATTTATAGCACATCTCCTGACAGGAGCTCAGAAGCAGCAGTGTGTCACCAGCCATTGGGAGGCTCTCAAGAAGCTGTAGAGATTGGACCTGTAATGACTTCTCT
>VXBB01001946.1:474703-486822 GCA_013399915.1 Illadopsis cleaveri
AAAGGGAAAAGGAAAAAGGGAAAAGGGAAAAGGGAAAAGGGAAAAGGGAAAAGGGAAGGGAAGGGAAGGGAAGGGAAGGGAAGGGAAGGGAAGGGAAGGGAAGGGAAAAGCACGTTTTTCTCCAGCTGACTATTTCAACAAGGTATTGAGTTCCATTTTCTCACTCACTGGTTAGTAAAATTGATATACAATTATAACCAAGGGTTTATTATTACAATAATTAAAATCTAAAATTCTAACCACTTACAGTTTCAATTTCAGCAGTATCTTTCCCTAAGAATTATCAATGAATGAACAGAGCCTGTTTATAGATATATGAAAAGTAAATAGTCCTTTCCACAAGTGCATAATTTTCTATTTATTTTCATGGTCATTTCTGATTGGAAGTTACTGTTAGATCTTTATGCCTGCCCACCTTGTGTTCTTCATAACGCTTTAGCTGACATTCTGAGTAACCCTGTTTGTTATAAAACCCTTAGCTCTGTCACTGATACACTTTGTGCAAGCTCACTGGGAAGGAGGGCAAGTGAAAGCAAGGCAGCTGCCACACTGTATTTTCGCAATACGTTTTACTTTTCTTGTGTTGATGCTGTGAAGAAGAAAATATTCCAATGTCTAAATCTATTACTAGTCAGACTAATTTCCAATATGAATAAATATTAATTTTCCCTGAAATGAGAATGGAGTGAAAAATGGTAGTAAACTTTAGTTTATAATAAACAAACCAAAAATTATGTGATAACTCTGCCTGTTTCCATATTGTAATTTGGCCTCTGCTTGACAAAAATTTAAAAAGTGCATGGCAACTGTTTCAGTTTAGCAGATGTGATACACACGGACACTGTCACCGAGCCTTAGGCTTGATAAATTCAAAATATTCTATTATTTTCTTTAAGATCACCTTTCTTATCATATTTCTTAATTTCTTTTACTCTCTAGGAAGAAGACACATGATAATTAACTCTCTTTCTCTGATTTTGATTTGGATAGGGAGCACTAGGCCTCCTGTAGCACAGTAAGACTTTCTCTCCTGATAAGGAATCTCAGAGTTCACCAGGTCAGTTTTATTTACTTCCATGGAAATACTGAGGTGCTGCAGAGCAAATTACAAGAAAATTTTAAGGTTAATTCATATGTGACAGAAAACTGATTCCCAGAGAAATAATTTTTATATAATGCAACCAATGTTTAATGGCACTATGTGAAAATATATCTTTTTTCAGTTTGATTGGAAAGGCTATAATGAAACACTCATTTCAGGAGAGCTCTACAAAATCCAGTTTATATCCATTTTTCTTGTTGTTTTCAATGTTTTTTTGACCTTGTGAAAACAATTCTGAAGTTCAGGAACTTATTGACTTAAAATAGTGCAATTTTGTAAAACTCAAGGTAAACCTTGAGTTTTACAGCAAGTAAATAATCTGAGACTATGAAATGGGGAAACAACAGTTATGATATAGACAAATTTTATTAGAGTCTGAAAAAGTCTGCTGAGTTTTAGCTTGTTTGTTTGGATGTTTGGATGTTTTTGCTAAATAGAGAAGCACCTCTTACCTTAATGGTGCCAGCTGAAGGGGAAAACATTTAAGCTTCAGCTCCCCTGACATTTTGAAAATTAATGGAAGTTTCAACACATCATTTCTGCTGGTTTATATGTGGTTGTTTGCATAGTCTAGATAAATTTCAGATGAGCTCCCAGATCTCTAATATCTATCAATATCTGTCAACAACCCAAAGTTTCAGCACACTTCATTTCATTTATAAAGCTGTTCTGGAGCACGAGTGTTTGTTTGATCCATGTGTTTTCTGAGTGTTGTAATATATGTTTTCATCACAAGGTTGAGCATTTTATTACATAGAATGATCATCAGAATGGAATACTAGTGAAGTTGAAAATAATTGTTCTGCTGTATTACATTTGTCAAAAGAAATCTGTTTTGATGGTGGAACTGAATCTCTAGCCCTTGTTTGTTGTTTAGTTGACTTAATGGAGTTTTCATATGGAAGATAGTTTGTACTGAAAAATGCTGATTGCAATAAAATCCCCACAAACCAAAATAATTTCAAGAGTGTGCTGATCATTTTGGGTTTTTGTACTGTTTTCAGGGCTTGGTGGGTTTTTGTTTGGTTGGTTTTGGTTTTGTTTTTGTTTGTTTGGTTTAGTTTAGTTTTTCAACAGTGATAAAACATTACATTTCAAAATTCCCCTGGTTTCTTTGCCTGACAAAACTGATGAACATAATGCCCAGCTCTCTCCTAATCTGCAGCCCCAGAGGTGTAAATGGCCAGAGAGTGCTGAGCTCTTGCTTTATACTGTCCCTAAACACTGGGATTTGAGCTACTTGTATGGTGTGGCTTAGAATTAGGAAATCCAGACCTTAAAGGACTTTCACATACTCTGCTACAGAAATAAATATTTGGAAGACCTACAAATAATAAATTCTTTCGGGTCCACACTGTTACAAACCTCCCAGGGAATTCTGATGTTTGCTTGGATTTCTGTGGCAGTTGGAAAGCAAACTATGAAATCATCTTCAGTAAAGAATGAGCAGCCTGTCAACTCACAAAGGAACGTTGTTTAATGATGGATCTTAAAAAACAATCTAAACCAAACATCGGTAAGTTATTGTCAGCTATAAACAAAAATCAGATTTTTTTTGTTGCTGTTGTTTAAGCAATCAGGTTTTTCAAACTAGATATAGAGCATTGTATGGTCAGATGAAATCACAGATCTAGGAGAGGGAAACATTACAAGCAAGAGGTATGTCCAGAGACACCACAGACATTCCAAGGCAGTATATGCAGTCGTGTAAGAAGTCAAAGACAAAAACATACAGAAATAAAGATTTTAAGGTGAGAGAAAGTATTTTTGGGCAGAGTAAGAAAATAGGACGAAAAGAACAAAATAAATGAGTTATTTCAGTATGGAGATAGGTAGATAATACTCAGAAAAAGTGTCTCTAGTATTTTCCTATGAGCTCTAAAATCCATGAGATATTATTATTTATGGAAGTTCATTAAAAAGTAGTCAAATGGGACACCACTTATGGATGTTAAAAAGCCAAGTCCCAGTAGTTCGATTGCCCTAAAATTTTGTGGGGAGTTCCTTTAATGCTTTGGAGTCTCCATATGAACTTTGGGAAATGTGGTGAAGCTGCCATTATCATCTGTTGACATTTAGAAACAAAATATTCTGTGTCAGTTCTGGATTTGACAGCAACAGACTAGAAACCTTAGTTATCTTAAGAAAAGCTAGATTTGACATTATTGATAATCCTCTTCCTTGTATTAATAATAGAGACTCTTACTGCAGAATAAACAAACAGGAAATGGCTCATCTAGAAAAGACAAAGCTCTTCAAATACAAACCTTTAATTTATTAGAAAAGGACAGAAAAATATCACCAAGTACCATGTGACATTTGTTTGAGTGAGAGGTGTGTATCCTTGTGCCTGCTTCATCCTCACTGTCACAAGAAAGGAGGTTTTAAAGTGTCACACCAATGGACATGTAATATTGTGAAAAATACTATTTTCTTTAATCAGTTGTGCATATAAAAATCTCAAGACATAAAAACCTTTTAAAAGAAAACAAAATATTCTGGTCCTCCCAGCTATTTTGTAACTTGATCCTTTTCTTCTGTCTGAGGAAGTTCCTGGGCTTTAGAGCATCCCATAGTTTGTTTAGCCAAACATCTTTGCTGAATGGTGACTTGTTTCCCAGTGTGTGCCACTCTTTCAGAAATCACCTTGATTTGGCACTCAAAGCCTTTAGCATTAAGGTTAAGGAAATAGTTTTCTAAGTTTGCAACTTTTGGGGCAAGCAACTGTTTTCCAGGGTACATTTGAACAAGATTCACTGTTGTGAATCAGTTCTCCAATATTACTTGACATTTACTGTGCTCATTAAATCAGCTCTTCATCAGGAGAACAAGCAATCTAACAAAACAAGGAGACAAAAAGCAGCTCTTAGAAATTAAAACCAGTAAAAATCATATCCTTCTCTGGTTAACTTGAAGGCCAATGGAGCTGTAGGAATTGATGAGCACAAACAAGCTACTGCTGCTGAAGAACTGGCCACTAAAATTTCAAAGATGGGCAGCATTTTGGAGTGAAAAACAGGGCACGCAGATGCATCTTCTTCATTTTGTTTCATTAGTTTGAAGTGCTATGTTATCTAAAAGGGATGACCTGTCTTGCTGAAGTAGCTGGGAAAGTACTTAATGCTAGGCAGAAAGACCAGGAGGCAGCTGTGTGTTTAATTTTAACGCTTTAAAGTGTTTAAATTATGTGTTAAAATGTTTAGGGGTTTTACATGTTGTCTTTTTTAACGTGAACAATTGCAAGCATTCAAATTGCTCTGACACAAACAAAGTACAAACAACAATTTTCTTGATAAATTTAAACTGATTAGCAACTGCTGAAATTTTTAGTAGCAGGTACTCACAAAAGGATCTGTTGCTTTGTCCAGTAAGAGAATTATCCTTCGTTTCCCCTTCTCAAACATTAGGGTGAATATCCAGTGCTCTGGCCTTCATAAGATAAGCAAAATGTTTCAGTGCTATCGTCACTGGCTCAGCTACACTGGTCATGTTAACATGGTCCACTGCAGAGGTAGAGGCTCACAGCTTCTGTCTGACAGGTGGAAGGGCTTTGCCAACAGTGGGGGAAAGGATAAAACTGCACACTGAGACTGAATGGATTTCTATTTCATTTTAGACATACTGAAGAGGTTTAACTACATATTACAATCACAGCTTTCAAGAGCAAATTTTTTGTAAGAGACTACTCCAATTTCACCAGCTGTGACTTCTCAGTGTAACAATACTGTTGCTGTTGGCAAGACAGCTGTATCAGTATTAACAACTTTGGGGGCCTTGCTAAGATGACATTTTCAGTATGCAAAGTTGAGGGGCAGAGGTCAGAACACAATCAGCAGAAAGAGAAAGCTACTTTGACTAGCAGTGATGGTATTTATAAAGCGGGAGAACCTGCATGGTAACTTGGTTATACAAGTTGACATATACCTGCACTTTAAATGGCCCTTATTTCAGATTATGGGATGCAAGAGCACAGGGTTGATGATTCATACAATGAATAAATTCTAGAAGTACCAAATGTTGCTTTCCCGTCATAGGTGCAGGATAAAATTAGTTGGTATTCTAAATTCAGCTAGTAGTGGAAAATACAATATTAAATGACTAGCAGCTAGGCTGGCAGTCTGTAAAGAGGTGAAAAACCTGAATGATTAATGACAGATGAAGTGTCCTTTAACTTACTGAGTTTATTTTCAAGGTAGACTTAAAGAAGTTTGGAGAGAAATGGTAGACCTGTCATTTTCTCCACTTCTTCCCTGTGGAGAGAAACTTTTCAATCTGGCACTTTTACAAACTCTCATGTAAAACTCTTTCAAAGCTGCAGTCCTGAGACATTCCTAACTTTTTGACATTGATAAAAGGAAACACTTTCTTAATTATTTATCCATATGTCAGAAATATGCAGAAAAGTACAGAATTAGCATTTCCCATAGAGAGTGTTTTATTCCAGTGATCAAAAAAAAGAAGATAAATAAGAGTTTTTCCATCTCTTGGCACTGCAGTTGGGATATAGACAAAGAGAACACCTACTATGCCTTTGCAATAGTTTTCATGCATTAGATGTTAGGCATCAGTGACAGGATGCTGCTGCCTCCTTGTCCAGGGACATTGGGACAAAGCATTTTTCTTTCATAATATCTTCCATTTCTCTTTCTTCTCTCATAACAGCAGATATTAACCGGATATTACAAAATCCAGCTTAATTTCATTATGTGCAATATCATTGAGAACTTGAAATGCTTTAAAATGGACAAATGTGAATTTTTCCAAGTGCTAGTGTTCAGCCTCTGGTGCTCTGAGCATAAAACTGCTTTTGAGACTCTCCTTTTTCTCTCTCTGCCTTCTTATTCTTATTCTTGCAAGCACACAATATGTTCTTCTCTGGCTAATCTACTTAAAGTGTTATCAAATTTATTCCACTTACTGCAGCTGTTTCTGCCTATTATTTGTAACATCAGAGATATATGACCAGTTTTCAATATAAGAAAATCATCTTTATTAATTTTAAATAAGTCCTTAGCAATCCCTTTAGGATTTTTCTCTCCTTCAAGCTTTAATGAAAAGGAAAGGAACAGAAAGATATTGCCATCACCCTGCTCACAGGAGGCTTAAGCTGCAGAGCTGGATGCAGACTAAGGTGGGCTTTCCAGGTGGCTGAATGCATTTGTCAGAGTCCCAGGGACATTATCAGTCCCTGCAACATCTACCCTGCCCCTGCTAGGGACAGAGCTGCATGTGCTACTCCAGCTTGAAGCCATCACAGCTCAGTGAACAGCAGACCTCTGTGATGAGCTGGCTGAGGGAAAGCTGTGAGGAGCCTTCTTGGGGGCTGCCACCAAGTCCCTCTCCTCCAGAGCAACATTTACTTCATCCCTGAGCATCGTGGCAGATTTTTGTGCCTGGCTGTGTCTCTTGCACCTTACACTGAATCACAAGGTTATAGAATGGCTTTGTTGGAAGAAACATTAGGGATCATCTGGTTCCCTCCCCATTGCCATAGGCAGGAACAGCTTCCCCCTGACCAGGTTGCTCAAAGCCTGGACCAGAAAAGGCTCAGGCATGACCTCAACACTCTCTACAACTCTCTGACTGGAGGCAGCCAAGTGGAGAGGTTGTAGCCAAGTGGAGGTCAGCTTCTTCTTCCAAACAACCAGCAACAGGATGAGAGAATATAGTCTCAAGCTGCGCCAGGAGAGGTTTAGGCTGGACATTAGGAGGAGTTTCTTCACAGGAAGTGTGATTGGATGTTGAAATGGACTGTGCAAAGAAGTGATGAAATTACTGGAATGACCATCTTTAAAAGTGTTTAAGAGCAGACTGGGAACTCAGTGCCATGATCTAGTTGACAAGGTGGTGCTTGGTCACAAGTTGAACTTGAAGATCTCAGAGGTCTTTTCCAAATTAATTCTAATTCTAATCAATTCTGTGATTCTTTGAAAGTCTTTTCCATGGATAACCAGGTGTCCTGCTTCCCTCTGTAGAGGATCGACATTTTCCTTACCCTTTCTTTTATCACTTATAGAAGTTTTTGTGTTGCCTCTGACATCCTTGGCCTGATTTAATTCTGTATTGTCCAGACATAGAAGCCTTTCCACCATGTCTCTGTGATGCCAATAAGATCACAGCCCTGTAGGCACACACATCTCTAACTCCCCCAATTCCGCTTCCTATGTACTTTTATTTGCATAGAGGCATTTCAGTTGGATCCCAATGAAGCTGACTTACCGGCTGGAGTGACTGAAATTCCTTTGTTCTGCTCTTCAGACGATCTCCTGCTGACCTGTAATCCCTTTCCAGGCTCTGGTCATCACTTACTGGCCCTGGAATGAATTAGTAGGAGAGGGATGCATTGAGGTTCCCCTCCCCTGTCAGCTGATCCTGGGACCATTGTGGAGTTGAACCAAACCCAAGGCTATCTGCCTGCCTCTGGCCTCAGCACTCTGCTCCAGAAATGCATTTCTGTTTGGCTGCTCCTGGCAGCAGCATCCCCCATGGCTGAGGCCAGAAATGATGGCAAAAAAATGGCAATAGAGATGTCAGATGTGTAGAATTCCCTTTGGCAGACAAAGGCCTCGGGACCAGTTGTGAAACATCTATGTCTCTGTTCCTGATGGCAGTACCTCTGGCCTTAGGTTTTGAATATCATTAGGAGGCTTGGGTTTGTATTTTTGTTTGTTCAATTATTTATTTATTTTCCCTACAGAAGCTGCATGAGGCTCTGAAACAGAAATGTTTGGTGTTCACACTAATATAAATAACAGTACGCATAAATGTTATACTGCAACTGGGTAATTGCTATTCTTATCTATTGGTAATAAAAGGGCAATTTTTTTTTCACCTTCAGTGATAAGGGGGACCTGTCTAAATTCAGTGGCAAAAATAAGTAGAATGGTATTTACTGTTACCAGAGACTACTTCTGAGAGACTGACTGTAGCTTTTGTTCTCTTATTTCTGCTTTTGCAATGTAATGGAGAACTACTGAAATGAGAGGAACCCTGTTTCAAGGTCACTGTAAGAAGAGTAAACTTAATACTAGCTCTGAATGCATATTGCACACACTTTAGCCGGTGGGGATAGCAACCACTCAGAACAGTCTCAGCTGACAATTCACTTGGCAACACTAACCACAGGTTTGCTTTACTTCTGTATAGTATTCTTATGGCTTTTCTGACTTTGATTAGAACAGCTAGACGTGGTGGGCCACACCTTGAGCTGATAGGAATACTTGATCTGGCTACTCTTTGAAGTAACCTTTAATAGCTGACACCACCTGGTGGTTTAAATATCTAATCTGTGCACTTCCAGCTTTCTATGAAAAGGCTATGGATTATATATTTTAAGAGACTGAAGGACGCCTTGTTCAGCCTTCATTTTTGAAAAATATCTACCTCTGAAGACCAGTAATGAGCTAAACCTCCATTTAGGGTCAAATTTTAAAGCTTTCCCAAGCCTTTAAAGACAGACCCATCATCACATGAAATTTTTTCAGTGTTTTGTATTTAATTAGCTTTAAACTGTATTCATATAATCTTCTGGTAAAAAGAAAATAATAACTCAAAATCATTAGAGCCATCTGTGTCAAAAGGAGTGCAAAAGAGTAATGTCTCTGTGAATGAAGGAAAATATTCTGAAATACATTTCATTTTGTACACCACAAAAATACCACCATTATTGTTATCAAAGCTCACTGAACATAAATTTATCAAAGACTTGAATACCTCTTGAAAAGCTCAGAAAAGTTTCTTTTAAAATATTCTTGACAAAAGTTTTCTGGAGATAAAACACATCTCTGTCTAAAACTATCTGTTTTGAATCCTGTTTTTACTTATTCATTTGCTTGTTTGTTGCAGGGGTTTTTTTTCATTTGTTTCTAAATAAATCTTAAAAAGAAGGTGCATTAAAATTTTACATTTATAGAATCAACCAAGTGCTACAGAAGTGAGAGTCTAACCCTAAGCTTGTCCTTATCATTTCTCAGAAAGCATTTTTTAATTTCAAATCATTATCTTAAGTGTAGAAACTTCTTTAGCTTACTGATGCTTGATAATATGTGGCAATAAACTCATTTTGGGAGCATTAAAAAAAACAAAAAATCACCTTTTAATCTTAAGCTAATTAACACATATGAAACACCTCCTCCAGAAAGAACCTCGATTGAGGTCACCAAACCTTTCTAGTTTGCTTGTGATAAAACTGAAAAGTATCACATTCAGATTGGCTTTATTCCTCAGAATTGCACATTCACATTGAAATAGATATTATACATGTGTTGTGCAAATGCATTTTGCACACACTTGTGTGCTCAGATGCATATATACACATATTCAATATATTTCTGTTAGTCAAGACAAAAGCATTTCTTTCTGGAATGGAAAAACAGGAATGTAACCCGCAATCCACCTGCTCAGGCTATGTTTTTATTTTCATATTCACCGTTCTACAACAGCTTGAAATAATAAATATCAAAAAGGTCATTAAAAAACTACCAAGTCTCAGTTTAAATACTGTGGAAAATAAGCTGAATTTAATTATTACACACATTTCATTTGAAACATTTCTTGCTAAATTTTAATTATTTTTGGAAATCAGAGATAAACCAGCAACTCATAAATACAATTAAAGTACCTGGCAGAAGTATCAGATGTATACAACCTATGATCAGTACAACTTGAGTGAATAGAAAAATATCACATAATTTAAGTTAGTTTTGCACAGGAAATCAATATGGTACACAGGATATTAAACAATATTTTTTGTAGGTTTTGTATTAGATACAGGCAACTAATTTAATGAAAAAGATCCAAAAGTGGGAATGGAGAGAGAAGGGAGAACATTTTAGTTTTTTCCAAAATAATGTCTCAGCCTTTCTACAACCAGTTTTTTTCAAATCGTGAATATTCGCTTTTCTTCCCTTGGTTATAACCATGCATTTGTCAGTGATAAATAAGAAACATAAACTCTGTAAACTTCAGTGAAGAAAGTTCATTACCTCCATCAGACAAGTATTATATTCAACGAAGTTAATCCACTGCTGGTAAAATTCAAATTTAATGATTTAAAATAGAGATTATTTTTTCTTACAGTTTCAAAAATTGTTAAATTGGATGAAGTTTTAATAGAGAGCTCTTTGTTGAATTGATACTTCCTACAAAACATGTAATATGTTTTTGTGGTGGGTTGACCTTCAGTGTCTGCCACATACCCATCAAGCCACTCTATTACTTCCCCCTCAGCAGAGCAGGGGAGAAGAAACTGAGATGAAAATGAACTCACAGGTCAAGACAAAGGTCATTCATCATTTTTATACTATGTATATATGTAAAATTTATCTAGAGATAGATGAGATCTCTATTTATGGTTAGTGCTTGTATTTTCAACAAGTACTTCAAGGCTTTGAAGTTAAACTGACACCACTTTCTTGATCTTCTAATGAGAAAAAATTACCATGAAATTTATCCGAGATTGCAAATTTTCAGTTTCATGAATTCTGGAGCTCACAACTGTTTTCTCTGCATTTTCTATGCTTTCCATGTTTAAATATGTGATTCATGCAGATTATTCAGTCTAAGAGTCTTCAAATAAGAGTCTGTGAAAATCTTGGGTTAAGTTAATATCAAACCCTTTTGGCAAAGTAAGCAAGAGGTTGTGGATATATTGACACAGATGGATAGCTTTTTTTCAACTGTACTTTCAGTCCCTTAAAAACAAAAAATCTGTTGGGAAGAATGCCCTTCCTAAATTCTTGCAAAATGTGGAAGGAGGAAAAAAAAAAGACAGGTTTTTTATTGAATGTGACTTTTCTGCAGATCATGTAACATGTTAACACAGGTAATGAAAATTAAATACAGAGAAACTGTGCAAATACAGTGAGGACTCCCTAACCAGACATAATGAAATTAATATTTCCTGTATGGCTTGGCAGAAGCTATCTTTTGACCTTTGCAACACAGAAAAACTCTTATCTATTTTTTTAAGTTTTTCTTTTTTTTAGAAGTGGCTCATGTTTTGATGGTGAAAGGACTGTTAGCTGGTTTTTTTTCCCCTTCCTCTACTGGAACAGAAGACAAAAGTATCAATTTTGTACTTTTATGTATATTACACATATTTTGAACGTAAGATGGTAAAAATGCAATAGATCTCAGAGCTCCCTTGGATATGTATTTTTAAGTTTACTTTGGGACAAAATCTAATTCAGAGGATCAAACATTTAAACTGCCACTGTTGCATTCACCTACTGTCAGCATTTATAAAGGTGCAAAGGACGTATAAAAGGTTGTTATTCAGATTTTGTTCTACATAACTCTTTTGTTCACATTGTATAATGTTGTAAAAGTGAAAAAAACCATAAAAAGAAACAATAGAAATGAAATATGAAGAAAATATTTAGAGAAATAGTTATTTTATTCCTCTAATCTAGAGTCAAACATTGGACCACCCTTATGAGGCACAAGAATTACTAATTAAATTGTTTGTATTTTTTTTAGTAGAGTACTTTGACAAAAGAATGAGAAAGCTATAGGAATATAAAGGTAGTTCAGGTTCTCAGAATCATGATTGCAATCCCCGGAGTAAACAAGAGGAAAAGAATTGCCAAATTACTCTTGCTCAATAAAAATGGTTTTGAGAAAGATGTTTTAGAGAAGGAAGAAAAGCAAACTCAACTGCTCAAAATAAATAAAAAATTGGTGCTATCACTAAGGGCTATGAAATGACTAATCAGCCCTAAAATTGATAGCATAGCATTTTGCTTAATAGTGTCATGTTTTGTTTGTATACATTTATTCAAAAGCAGCCCTCTTTTGGTACAGCATTAAAATAACACTAGGTGTTGTGAAGATATAGTTTAAAAAATAACATGTAACTGAAATCAGTGTTGACTCAGTCAACCCCTCAGTTAATGCATTTGTCAATTAGATAATTTGTTTGCCAAGCCACTACTTGCTAAAGGGAAGACAGACGAAGGAAGGAAGGAAGGAAGGAAGGATAAATGCCATCTATAAATGAAAAGAGTCACCTGACACG
>VXBB01001946.1:493214-605947 GCA_013399915.1 Illadopsis cleaveri
TCCCCCAGAGCAGAGCAGGGGATTGTGGCCTCCAGAGAGGTTTCCTGAAATGGGGTGCAGCTGCAGAGGTGCAGCCAGGGCCTGACAGGACAGCACCTGGCCCCACTCCCATAAGTGGTGTCTCTGGGGAACCTGGTGTGGCAGCTTTCATGCAAGGAGGATGGGGAGGATGCCTCTCTGAAGGTGAGACATTGCTTTGTCTGACTGCAGAGGCTCGAAGCACACACAGCCCAGCAGCTGGGCACTCCTGCCTGACCCTCAAAGCAGAATAGTGGGCACCTGAGGCAACTGTTAGAAGAAGTGTCTATGCCCCCATCCATCCTATATGAGAAGTCATGGAGTCCAGTGAAATTCTCCCTGACTGGAGTAGTGAAAATATAACCCTCATTTTAAAAAGAGAAATAAGGAACACCTGGAGAAGGATGTAAGCCAGTCAGCCTCACCTCAGTACTTGTCAAACTCATGGAAACTATGCTAAGGCACATGGCAAACAAAGCAATTGGTGATAGTCAGCAACCCTTCACTAAGGGAAAATTGTGCTTGCTGTCATACCTGAATGAGGGAAGAAGATTGACATCACCTACCTGGATTCATGCAGAGTGTTTGACACTGCCCCACATGATATCCTTGCCTCTAACCTGGAGAGATGTGGATGTGATAGATTAACCTCTCAGTAGATAAAGGATTACCTGGAAGGTTGCACTCAAAGAGTAGGGTCAATATCTCAGTGTCCAAGTGGAGATGAGTGACTAATGGCATTCCTTAGGGATCAGCCCTGGGACAGGCACTGTTTAACATCTTTGTCATTGGCAGTGGGACTGACTGCATCACCACCAAGTCTGCTGACACCAAGCTGTGTGGTGTGGTTGACATGCTGGAAGGAAGAAATGCCATCCAGAGGGACCTTGTGAACCTCTTGAAGTAATAAGTTTTACATGCTTTTTCAACTCTAGGTAATATTCCTGTGTCATTTTTTACATGGGCATTTCTGTTCTCTCATAGGACTGAAATGAAAAACCTCTGATATATTTTGTTTTCATCAAGTCGTCACCTTTCTCTGAAAAGAAAATAAGCCAAAATTACCTAAATTGAGGTATCACGAGCTGAAGGCCTTATATGAACTTTTGAAGTGTTTAAAATTCACCAATTACTATCAAGGTTATTGACTTTATTGCTAGTAAAAAGGCATAGCACTTTGACATAATGATGAGAAACTGGATGCATACAGTATCAGAAGATTAAAAATAATGTTCTTGCACATGAACTGTACTCTTATTGCATACGTCAATTAATTGAAGGGTAGTAATAGCACTCAGAATAGCTCATTTGTTAACAAGCTACTAAATAAGTTATCAACTCTGACAACCATTCAGCGTAATGTATCAGTGTAATAAAACATATTGTTACTTTGATTTGGTTAATTATAAAAAATCAAATTTGCAATCCAAGTCTCTGCAGGCATTGCTATCTTTTTAGGTATTAGAAGGATAGATGTTACTATTATATTTTCCTCAAAACCTTCCAAACATCAGTTTATCTGGACTAACCTTTAAGTTATATGATGAAATAGATTGCACCCATTGTCTTTTCAAAAGCAATATATGATTTATGGTAATATTTTCTGCTATGCAACTGTAAAACAAAAAACAGGTCATCATCTGCTCAACTGCTTTAATAATTGCATTTGAAACAGTTGTTTAAATTTAAAAATACATATCAGTACAACATACTAAATCAAATTGTACAAGTTCTGTTTTCACCCAAAGCAATAAGGTGACTCATCTATAGTCCTGCTGATGAAAAATGTGAAAATTCATCATAACCCACAAAGATTATAAAATACAGTCCAGAAGATCACCTTTTAAGTACTATTTTTCTATTTCTATCCTCTACAGGGAAATAACTTGAGCATTATTGAACACAATTCTGACAGCTCAGTTTTGGCGTCCCAGGGGAAAGAACATTCTGCAACTGAACCTAATAGATTTATTTTAGGCCTGTCATACCATATTTGGGGAAACCAACATCCTGATCAATGTTTACCTGCAGTCATCAGGTAGAATATATCTCATCTTTGCACAGGGAGATTGCGGGTTTTAAGCATTGAGCACATGGAATATATTGCACATATATACATGCATGTATGTACATAATACCACACACATATGTATAGGACACCACACAACATATACTTAAGACACTCTGTGATGGTTCAGGTTACTGTGCATACTTGTAGAGTATTTAAAAGTCTATTTGCACAGTACTGAGGTGAATGTGTTCCAACATTATTGCAGAATTGTAACACAAGTTAGTGAACCAGCAAACACTCTGCTTAAGATCCACCTCAGCCTTTCTGTACAGCTTCACTCTGGAGAGATCCTCTCCATTGTGGTGGAAAGTGGACAAAACTTCCACCACTTCCTTTGCATAAAGCTGCCCAAGGAGTTTTTGTCTAGTTCCCATCAGGAAGCATACAGACGTACTGGCTGGACATGCAACCTTAAAAGCACAAATGTAGCTGCTTGCTCTTTAAAATTGAGTCACAAGGGAAGGAAAAGGTGGTTGTACTTCACTGCTGTGCTTTTCTAGGGATTCTAGCAACCAGTCCAGTCTGCCACTCCAGTTCATTTACCATGTATATGTTAAACCTCACTGATTAACAAGTCGCTAAAATCCTAAAACTGTGGGCTTGGGCTCCTCCCTTCAAGGGAACTTAACCCTGAAAAGGGGCCACTTGAACCCTCTCCTCTTAGTCACAGTGGAACACCTTCAATCAAAAATGAGTTTCAATAGGTACATTTCAGTCTTTCTCTTAAACAAGCCTAGCTGGTCAGATTTGGCTATATATATATATATATTTTTTTTTTTTTTTTCCAAAAACGAAACTCTGAATACGCATGAGTGCAGTACAAAATCAGAATAAGGTGTCTCAGATAACTGTATAAACTGGAGTATTATCCAGGAATAACAGAGGAGAAAAAAGAATCTGAATAAAATGACTTTCTATAGAACTGAAATTTCATTAAGCTTTTTAAGACGCCTATGATGCAGATCCCCATTATAATTGCACAAACTTTAAACATTCCTGCATTCAGTCCTTCAACACCGCTGTGAGCTAAGGGACTATTGTTATCCTAAGTTGATCTACAAAGAAATTGGAGCTCAGAGAGGACAAATGTTTTGTCCAAGCTTACATAGCCCTGCCAGAGATTCAGATCTTGAGTCTGGCTTTTTACCATCTTCTAGATTTTCCCAACAAAGAAAAAAAAATCACTGGTGAAATGTTAGACATTCTGAAGAGTGACTGTAAAAGGATTTTTCCTAATGATTAATTTTTCCTTATTGTAAGGGGCATGGCTCTATCTCAGCTATGGTAATACTGGTATCCCTACAACTTCCAAAACAGTTCTTTTTTCTTCTAGAACCTGACTGCTCTTTGTCAAACTGACTTTTTTTCCACTTACTAGTGAAACTCTATCAAATTTCCTCAGAATTTTATGTGTATATTTATAGTTGAAGAGCAGTAGTCTTCAGAATGACAGAAATCACATTGTTTCAGTATGTGGAAAAAGGAGACAGTCCTTGCATAGCCCTTGTCATTTCTGATAGATGATAACACAAAGTATAACATGCTGAAAGAGAGGATTGCACTATTGGCCTTTGTATCTCCTGCTGTCATCCTAAATTCCTCTGAGACCACCACAGACATGGCGTTTTGTATGGCTGACAATACAGGAACAGAAATATTCTGGATATTGGTAGTCAGATATGGAGACTTTAATTTTGTTACATTAATAATTTCAGATAAAGTTCATGGTGATTAAAATACATTATTACTTGTAGACTGCTCTTTCATAATGAAATTGGTGTCTATCCATTTCTTAATAGAAAAATATTAATCTCATTTGAAAAAAAAAGTCATTACAATCTGCATTAAATAGCCCTTTTCAAAGCTGGAATCACCATGGTAGAAAGATATGACAAATACATTTGTTCCTGAAACCAGGAAAAATTGAGGTGTTTTAACATGTCCTTTGGATGCCTGGCATTGGTAATGCACCCTTACCAGAATGAAAGGAAGGATAAAAAGAATACAAAGATCCACCATGCATGCCATCTCAATGTGCTTTTCATAGACACAAACTCAATTCTCCTCTTTTGAAATGTAATCAATTTCTTGTTAATAGTATGCAAATACAGTAAATACAGCTGCTAATGTGTTATTCTGTAGTCATTTGTTGCATCTGATTAGGGAGAGAAATGTAAAAGGTTAATTTTCTAATTGCATACTACCCCTAGGTAAATTATGCATGTTATCACACCCATTGACACTCTATAATGGGCACTTTTTATTGCAGAGTGATTTCGTATGAAACTGTGCATCTTCATATGTTTTATTTTTAGTAAGCAAGAAGATGGAAGGAAGGAAAAAAAAAATATCCATCCTATCAAAATTTCTTAACTCTGTTTGGAGAGCTTGCTGACAGGATATTAAAGCATTCCCAAAAAATCTCGTCTCCCTTTTTTCTCACAGCTCATTTGTAATTTCCATAAAACTGTAATAAATTGAAGAGGAAGAATTGAAGAGGCTGAACTAAAAGACAAACTAATGCTGGATGCCTCTCTGTAAAATTTTGAAAAGCAGCAACATCTGAAATGCATATTAAACAAGAATTTCCTCTGGATACAAAAGCATGTCCTCCATAACAGAGCTGCCTGAACTCACCAATTATAAATCTTTTCATTGCCAACCAGGTGCTGACTACACCTAATCTAAAGAAGTGCCTTTCACACTCCTTGTGCTTTCTAAAACAGGGTCAGTGTATTAAGATCAGCTGTCTCCAAAAGATGAAAGAAGATTGTTTTGTTAGGTGACCTGGTATAACTTTCAATTACTATCTGAAATGGTGGAACAGAAAAGCAGTATGGACACAGGTGATCACTGATCATTTAAGATGTCAGCTTTATTTCAGTCTAAAAACAGGTGGTTTATATTTGATAAATTTGTGATTTATTAAAGATAATAAACAAAGGGGAAAACAAATCTAAAAAAGGGAGAAAGATAAGGTAAAATTGATGAGGATGTTTCTCTTTGCATTTTTCGCTATCTCAGAATTAAAGTTTTTAAAACTAGACGTGTGTTAGAAGAGTAGAGCAAGGGAATGTTATGCTTTCATATAATTTGAGTCCAATTCAATCATAATAATATAACACTGCTCTATCTATATCTATATCATCTATATCTATATCTATATCATCTATATCTATACCTATATCTATGAATGTATACTTATAATTTTTGTCAAAAAATAATTTCCAATCCAAAATTGTTTCAATAAAAATTGTCAACTATTTCTAATGAACGTATTAGAAATAATGAATAAAGTAGAAATATTTAATGATCTTATGATCCAAAGCTATGTTGTTCTAGAAACTTGCTAAAAAATTCCAGAGGACTGAAACTAATACAAAATTTTAAACTGGCAGATTAAACCGAAGAAAAAAGCTGGAAAAGAACTCTGAATTAGTGGAGATCATATCCTAATTTCATTCCCACTGACAATAATCCATTTTTCACACGGCACTGGCACAGTAGCTGTTTTGTTCTCCTTCTCAGCCTCTAATATAAAGAGGGTTTATGATCCTTTGCTGCTGTGTAACCTCTGTATCTCTTCAAACTTTACCACTATAAGCTGTCTGGTGTAGGCTATTTACTACACTTAGTCTTATGAAACTGAAGCAGGATAAGCAAAGAGTTCAGTGTGTCTGAAATGTAGATACTATTATATACAGAGAGCTCTGCTGAAACTTAGTTGAGTTATATCAATAAAATACTTGGCCCTCTCATACTTTCAACATCAAGCTAAATCTCTGCTCTTTCTCTCTCTTTTCCTCTTCGAAAAGGAATTCTGAAGAGTGAGCTCTGAAGTTTCATTTACTTTATTTCTGCCATGTCAATTTACCATAACTTTAATACAGGAACAAAACTATTTCTTTCCAACTTTTGATGTTTTATGTTATGAAAATCAGCCAGTATCCTTTTCTCTGGCTTTTAGTGCATAATTCTTAGATTAATCAACCAGTGGGAAAAAGGTGATGATCCTAAGCTGGTAATGACTGATGAAGGTAAAAGGACAGAAGGACAGATCTCTTTAAGCAGCTCAGGTGAGAAAGAAATCAAAGGGATTTTTTGTTTGTTTTTAATTAAATTAAGGTTGCATGAAATGCAAGTGTCAAAGTCTAAATGGGGCTTAATGACAGCAACTCTTAGGAGTGTTTTTAAAGGGTTGTGGAATGTTTCTACTCTATGACACTAATCAGTTGTCTAATTAATCCCAGTTGGGATGAGTAGATTTTCACAAGCAGATGAGTCTGTTCCAGTCTTTCATTATATAAGAGTTTTCCTGCGAGTCCAACACATTTTGGATCAAGCTAATACAGAAGTATGCAGAGGTCATCTCCTTTATGGTCTTGCCTTGATATTCACTATACTGTTGGTAATATGATCCAACAGTATTTCCTACATATGTGTGGGTGTGTATATACATGTAAGACAGAAAGTTCCTGGAAAGGGAACTGCATCAAAAGCTACATGGATTTATAGAATTATTAACTGAGTTAGTGAGACCAGAGTTTCAGGCAAAGCTGCTTGCTTTTTAGCATTCAACTTTATTTGTTATATTTTGGCTAGGCTGTGTGGGTTTAATACCGAAATTGGCTGATAACAGGTAAACCCAATTAAGTACATTCAAAGGAAATACTTTTTTAATAGTTCCTGTGATTATGGGTTTGTTGTTCCTTTGTTGTTTCAAAAATGAAATTGATGTATTTTTGACGAAAAAAAAGGCCAAAAAGAAACATAAATACCTACATTTGTCCTAAGCAGTGTCAAAGAGAGCACTGCTCAATTTCTGGATGTCTAGTTCATTCTTTATAAATCAAACTGTTTCCCCCTCAGCCATGAAATCTCTTTGTACTTCACATTTTACATCTTCCAGGAAGGCAGATACCACCACAATTTACTGCCCTTGTGCACACGTACCCACCAACTACTTTGATCCCTGGAGTAAGCACATTCATTCTAATGGGATTAGACAAAGCATGAATTTGGCCTGCATTATTTATTCATGCAGTAAGTGCTGTGGCTGTTCACCCATCAAATCAAACCCAGGACTCACATACCCTCCATTCTCAGTGCAAAGATTGCTAAGCAGCTGGTGCAAGAGGGGTGACTGAAGGCCAAGAACCTCTGATATAGCATGGTTTATATGCAGTCTCCTGTGGCTTGTATAGATTAGCTGGGAAATCCTAGAAAGCAATAATCAGCTACTGAAAATGCCACAAGAATGGGTATTATTACAGATGACAATCTGACATCTTTCTTAAAATCTCTTGACATGATTTTTAAATAAATAAAATAAAACTCATACAATGCAATGTGGATTGCATATATACGAAACATGGAGGGTGTTTCTTCTCCTTTGCGCTGTTGAATACTAAATTGTTAAAACTGCTGTCGTGATCATGGCATAAAACTTTCTCCTTTTCCGTCTTATTTCAAAGCTCTCAGTTTTCTGTTTTCTTCTGCTGACTAATTCTATAAATCCACATGAAAAATCTATTAATCTCTCCTGTATTTTTATTTTCTGTCCAAATTTTCAAGAAATTAAGTCTATAATGTATTTTGTGTCAGCAACATATGAAACAATATTATTAAAACTTTACATGCAACCTGCTGAAGCTATTGGCATCACTGAAAGCTTTTGTTAAAATCTGCTCTTGATACTTGCAATACACAAACCAAAGCTATTTGGTTCATGGAGAATTAAGCAGTGATAGTAAATCTTAAGAGCTAAAGGATAGTTGCATTGATCTATTAGATTTCATAGCAAAAGATTTATTGCTTGTGTTTAATATTAAAGGTGTTTTGAAAAACTTAATGTCTATACCACCCTATTTTAAATTGCATTTAATTCTAATAAAGCCCATTTTATGCTGGTAGCAAAGCATAGCTTATAATTTATTATTTGAAGCTAATCTACAACAATGCAAGAAAAAAAATAATCCAAATAAGAAATAGAGATCTTTTAATTTAGCTAAAGCCATGAGTCACAGAAAACTAAGTTTACAATGCTGTCTCTTAACTTAAGGTTTGGCATTTTTTTCATATCTAAGAAATTGTTGGGTTTTCTAATAAGATTACATGATTATTGGTGTTGGTTTTAATTGGTACCATCATCACTCAAAAGGATCTGAAATCAGCCTCATTCTAATGCTAATTTCATCTCTCATGAGTTTTAAATTGGCTGAGGATTTCAGATTTTGTTGTCAAAAATTTAAATCTTCTCACAGGATTATATTCAGCAAATATACATTAATGATGCATCACTTTATCAAAACTGGCTTGAAACTTACTGCTCATCAGTCTTGCATAAAACTTCAACTTATGTTCTCTGGGCCATCAACCAGCATAATCATCCTGATGCTGTTAGAGTATAAGTGTAATCTGTTGAACAGAAACGGATTGAAACCCATTTTAGGGTTTAAATTATTTAATTATATTCGGTTTTATTAAGGATTTTGAAATGATGAACAGGAATTTTGGTTCCTTTGCATTAATACTTTTAGTGACTAAGCAGTGTTACACTTCCTTGATAACTTTGATCACATAATCATATACCTGTAAAAGCTCTAACATGGTTTGCTACAGCGTAAAAAGACAAAAAACAAGAATAATTTTACAAAATCATTTTAAGACTAAGACAAAAAAAAAAGAAAAGAAAGTAAGAATGACTTTTTTTTACCTGCAGACTTGATCAGAGTAGTGATACAAGTGGTAACTTTCAGGAGCAAAGAGATTTACATCAGAATTTAGCAAAAATTCTCAGACATGTCCAGGATAGTAAGGAAATTTGAGCTCAAGTAGTGTTAAGCTCAATGCGTGCTTGCTTTACGAGACAAATAATTTTTGAAGCAACATAGCACAGTGTGCTATGCTTCTCAGCCACCACATGTGCCTGGGGAAAGAAATATAAACTATATTGGAACTTAATGGAAAATGTGTTTAAATACTTGTAATATTGTAGAAAGAGCAACTCGTGGATAGGCTTGTTTTTATTTTTTTAAAATGAGTCATAGGCAGCTTTTGTTCAAAAAATGTTTTGGATAAGCTGTGGAAAATGTTGCTGAAGTTTATTCAAGACCAGAGTGACTTAAATGGCTAAATCTAACACAGAGGTCCCTTAAAACCTCTGCTGGTAAATGTTCACTGGATGATGAATCTTCTATGCACTTGTTTTGTGTGTTTTGCCAGCTACCAGAAAGCTTTGTATCTGTCGTTAATGCATGGTTATCCAAATTTGTTTGGGTTTGAAACTCAGAGAGGCAATGAGGAATACAATTGTCTTTAATTCCAACAAGAAAACATTGCTCTTTGGGATTATGTGATGATGGTCAAGTAGCTATTGAAATTTCAGCAGTGTTCAGTAGTACTTTGAAGACTTTTTTTTTTAGTTTGTGTGGAGAAAGTTGATTGTTTATCCCATTCACATGTTTGGAAACAAAAATTAGCATCAATTGTACCATTTGGTTAGTGTTTGCTCTAGTTCAGATTTACCCTCATTTCATTCTGGAAAGAAGATTTGCTGAGTCAGAAGATACCTGAAGATATATGTCACTCCAGTTCAATCTATTTTGAAAATGAGGTAGGAGAATACACTAATTTAATAATAATCTAATTATACATTTGGTTTGATTTGTAAAATACAAGAACAAAAATGCATTTTAAATGAAGTTACTGAACTTTTAAGATCCTTGAAAAGCTTCAATGTTTATTTCAACATATTCTTCACATTTAGTTGACTCTGAAGCACTCCACTTACTTTCAGTATTATTTTAATTAAAATGTTTTCTAAATATAGAACTGCTGGCAGGGATCTCATGGTAAAATGTCCAGTATGTCTTTAAATATCATGGAGATATTCTTTGTTTAGCCCTGCCAAGTGGCTGTTTGCTGGCAGCTGAGACAAGGGACAGATGGCCATCCAGCACTATCTGCACCCTATTGAGATGAATAAGTGACAATCTGCAAAACACTCAGAACTAATGTAAACTGGTTTAACCTCAGGAAACCCAAGAGCCTCTTAGGTTTCTTTGGCGATGTGTAGGCAGATTTTGTGCTTTTTGATGTAGTATTCTTTGACAAAGATCTCAGAGGTCCTCACACAAATGCAGCCCATTACGGCCCAAGCATAAAGACAGCAAAATCGCTGTGAAAAACCAGCAAGGTCAGTGCCTTGCAAGTGATGCTGAGCACCCGCAGAGTTTGAGAATGCATCCACTCAAGGGCACCTACCAAACACATTGTTTTAAGATGGCACCGTACCAGTACTTGTTCAGGCCGTATATGGAACCAAACCCGCATCTTAGCAGAGGAGATGGAAGTGGAAGACCAAGGGATATCTGAAAGTAAACCCAGTAATATTAAAAAGTTTAGGTGAAATTTGAACTCAGAATTATTTAGCAAAACACTTCTAACAATGGATTGGCACAAAAAAAGGCTGTGTCAAGAATAGATTAATAGGAGACAAGAATTTGAAGTTTTGGTGGAGAAGAAGCTTAACATGACCTGGCAATCTGTACTTGCAATCCAAAAAGCCAACCATGCCCTGGGCTGCATCAAAAAAAGCATGACTGGCAGGTTGAGGAATGAGATTCTCCTCATCAGCTCCGTGCTTGTGAGACCTGGAGTTTGGTATGATAGAGTGTACGTCCATGTTAGTTGTTTCATTACTCTCAAGTCCTGTACCAGTTTATACTCCTGAAAATGAGGTTTCTTTGGTGGTAAAGTAGGAGTATTAAATTCAAATTGACACTCTTTAAGCAATCCAAACTTCAAGAAAGTATTTATCAAGGTCTCCAATCCTTTACGTGCTTCTGGTCTAATAGGATATTGATTTACTCTCACTGGCTTTGCTAGTAGTTTGAGTTTCATTTTAAGTGAAGTCACATTCTTTGCTTTACCTGGTTTCTTTGAAGCGCATCTCAGGGAATTACCACATTCAATGCCACATCAGGGATATCATCCTCAGGTTCTTGCAAGGTCTGGCCCGTTAGATTTGAGCCTTCCATTGCATTTCTTTGGGGATATGTAGCTGTACAAAGTTTTCACAAGTCATTTGAGAATATCACTTCCATAATAAATTTCATCTTAACAATGGAAGATGACATTCTGGCATACGTAGAATGTAAAAACTCATTAATCAGTTTAATATGTCCAATGGTACATTTTACAGATTGTAAGAATGGCTACAAAACTCTTATTCCCATCACTGCAATAATTGATATTTACTTAGTAGGCCCTTACAACTAGTTATTACTGACTCTGCTATCTATTAAAAAAAAAAAAAATGTTTAATTCCCCAGCTTTATTGGAATTAGAGGATCGACTGGGGGTGCCTTCATATTTTCTCCTGGTCTTCTTCAGTCATTGTCAGAATCCTCCAGCACCATAACATTAATTTCCTCTGACTGATCCTTCCCTATGAGAGCATTAATTTTTCCATTGTCCTTGCTGCCTACTAACAGCACATTGATTCAGGTCGAAGGGACCCCAAAACCTCTGTATATCCTTTCACCTTATCTAGTTTTTTTCTTCTGCAGTAAAATGGCATTCAATACAGCCTGCATTTCCCCTCAGTCAGGGTTATAAGGCTGCATGATGGTTTCCAAAATTGATAATTTCCTCCAGGATTCTCCCCATGTGAACCAACATATCATTTCCAATTCAACAAGTCTGAAGTAGTAAATGGAACATGTGCAAAAAGTGGTCAAACATCTGACTTCACTGCTTGACTTAAAGGCACCTGTATTTTTTTCTGTGTATATGTATAAAAAACATATATATGTGTGGTAGATGTTATAAATAAATTTGTGCTTCAAACTAATGTGGTATATGTGATAAAGTAAATTTGTGTTTCAAACTGAGGTTTCCAAAAACTGTAGAAATTTTCAGCCTGCAAGAGAGAAGCTAATTTGCAACTGGGGAGACATCGAACAACGGTAGGAGTAATCCAGATTTACAAAATAAAAGAACGTGGCTCCACAGGATATACCCCATCCATCAGGGTAGACCAGTTACTCCCTAGCAATCATCACCCGATGTGGATCTAAGATTAGGAGAACCAGCAATGTCACTATCAGCCTCCCAATGTCCAGTTCCCGTAATCCTATTCAGACGCTCATCTTTGTCCGGAAAATTTTGTGAAAAGCCAGCAAAGAGAGAAAGAAGAACATATGAATATGTGTTCTGAGCAAAAGCGAACAAAAAACTTCACCGCAAGGAAAATAAACTGTATAAAAACTGCTCCCCAGATCACGGCGTCTGTGAGCGGGAGAGGATCAGTCCTTAGAGGCTGTCTCTACATTCCCCCAACCTCGATGTCTGGGATCGGAGTTGTTTCTTTTATTGTGGCTTTTCTGAGATTGCTTTTCATAGCGAAATAAAGTTGCTTTATGTTAAATTGGCTACGTATATAATTTATAACATATGTATGCATATATTTACACCCTTATCACTTGCACTCAGCTCCAAATTCATCAGCAAAGGTGCATGTTCCCTCAGGACTGAGCATCTACATGGGAAAAAGGGCTTCCACCACTTTGTATCACTTATACTCTGCTCTGAGGCATCAATAAAGGTACCTTTTCCTCTGATATCAAGCAGCTACCTGCTAGAAAAAAAATTCTTACACCACTTTTCCTTGCACACACCATTGATTATTTTCCATGAAAGAAATGAAATATATTTACCAGTCAAGGAATTCAGAGCTCTTTTGTCCTTGCTCATGTTTCCAGAGCTTTGCACCTTTGGGTCACTTACCACCTGGACACTGGAGAGAATTAGTTGGAGCATCTGATAAACTGGTTGGTGTGCACTGGAATCCTGTCTGATCCTATTCTCCATTGCTGGGGGCAGAAAGATGATCTGTGCAAGGCTTTTTAGCTGTACAATATGGGTCACCAAAACTGTTGTCCCTAAAACAGAGTTCTTCCATGTGGTGTGCAAGAGTCAGTCAGCATCCTGAGTCCCTGGTGGTCTTGGTCCAGCACACTAAAATATAATTTACATACACTAATCACCCTCAGGAGTATGTTTTTAAATATTATAATAATCTAAGGTAATCCAAGGTGGTATTTTCATTCTATCAGCCACCACCAAGTTATTATCTAACCTAATACTTTATTATACTTTCTGTTTAAATATTTCTGAAGAATTGTCAACTAAATAAAAACTTAATGTATTTTTTTTTTCTCCTGGGAACTCTTTACTGCACCATTGCTCTGGCATCCTATTGTCATGATTTGCAGACCAACCCATAATTGCTCTGAAACTTTTTAAGCTCTTCTGACATCAACACCACAGGCAAACAAACCCCACCATTAGTCATATCACTGATCAATTTATCTATTTATACATTGGTTTATCAATAAAGCATTAGTACAGAGAAGTCTGCTTAATACATGTGGGTTGCACCATGGAAAGTTATTAGCATTGGGAATTTCAGTGAGTATAATCAAACATTTTATAAATATGGCCAAGTACAAGCCCAATTCATCATAATTGCAGGAAAACACTTGGAATAATAATCACTTAAAATTTTTCTGAATATATTTCGTCCTTGAGCAAACTTGATCATCTGTTGCTGACCAACATTAGCACAAATAAAGCCAAAGGAAAATACATCTAAATGTGAGATAAAACATTTTTACTTTAAGGGTGTTTGTGGACTGGAAAAGATCCAGGGCGGTGGTGGAATTTAAATCCCTGGAGATATTCAACAGTTGACTGGCAGTTTTTGGCAGCATGCTGTAACTGACCCTGCTTTAGCAGAGGTCTGGAAAAGTCGAATTCAAGGCATCTTTTCCAACCTCAATCATTCTGTGTTTAGTAACAAATGATGGCCTTTTCATTGTTAGTTACACAAGCAAAAAGCTATTTGGCAAAGAAAATCATAATGGCTGTGAACTTTGACTACCAGGCTTACTCCTTTGAACTCCATGTTCAAATGAAGGGCAAATCCAAACCAATGGTGAATATATTGCCCAGGATTCCTTCACTTTTTTTGTGGACAATATACATTAATAAATACATTAATGAAATACATTATTGAGTATAAATATTTCAGAAAGGATTCATGTTCCCTGAGGCCTAAAAGCTAAGGATCTTATGCAACCGAGGTCATTAAGATTCTCTAAAATCAGTGGGGAATTGCTTTTAAAGTGAAATCAATGCCAATATTGGAGAATTGGAAATAAAGGTAAATAGGTCTCCAGATGTGCAGATCTCTGCTTTCTGTGGAAAGAGAAAAGACCAGCATAAAATATATAATCTTGAAGTTTTAATGCTTTTAGATGACAGATGTTACGTGTAAATTTTCTCCCTACTGACCCCGTCCAAAACTCCTGGGTGTTGCTGAGGTTTTTTTGTGGTTTAGTTTGGATTTTTACTGCTTTTTAACTCTTAAAAAATCAGAAGAGTCCTTTTCATATTCAGAGTCTGTATAAACATAAAATTTTTAGCACGTCCCTATGAGTGTGTTTTCTCCTTTGAGACTTCTATTTGTCTTAAAGAGTTTCTCAATATGATTATATAGCAACTATTTTTAATGTGCAGAATGCCTGAGAGTATATTCAGACTGAACTCTTTGAATACACAAATAGCAGAGACAATAGCAGAGACACCTTCAGAGTTGCTGGGAGAGTGTGTTAGTGTTCAGTATTAAGGACAGGACTGCTAATGCTGCTCAAAAAATGTTTTAGGTACACAAGTAAATGCAGGCAGAAAAAGTATTTTTAGTTAAATATTTTTGATAAAGCTGGAATTCCCCAAATATTTCATGCCCTCAGTTTGAGTTTATCGAAGCATTAGCATGAAAAACTAGAATGAAATTGTAAAGATCTTAAGTTGTTCAAGTGTGTCAAGTTAAATGGCTAGATTTTGACTAGTATTCAAATTACTTAAACATTGTTTTAAAACTTTCAAATTTAATTGACATGTTTTCTAATCAGAAAATGATTGAATTGTAAGTAAAACTTCTGGGAGGTTTTTTAAATTATTATTGGTACAAACATGTATTTTAGACTTTAAGTAACTAATGATGGTTTAAATAACAATTTACCTGAAATATAGTGTTTATGCAATCTCATCATCAACAACTTTACCATAATTGTCAGCAAACTTGAATATACATATTATTCACGTAGCTTTATCATTCTGGATCTTTAAGGGTCCTCTATGCAAATGCTATGATGAGTTAATTGATGATTTGCAAGGAGATGACTCTTGTTAAGCTTTCATTTCTCTTATAACAGTAGCGTAAGAGACAACATTAGTATTGCTTCCAAACAATGGATAAACGCCATGCCTAGCATTGTGTGCAAGCTAATTCAGAGCAATTAACAGGTGTGAATTGTTGTTTGCTGGGTTCAGCCTCCCACTGTGCAGCACTTTTGCTGGCTGAGGGCTGCTTTCCTGCTGTATTATTGCTTCTAAACGAGTCAATCTCACTTTAATGTAAGATTTCACATATGTTAGTTCTTTGTGCACTTGTCTATTTTTAAAGCAGTTGAGGCAATAACAGTGAATCTTTTCAAAAAGCCTGTATTTCTGCAAGCTTCTGTTTACTTTGCACATCTCCAGCCTGTTTTGTCTCTCTCTTCTCAGCAGGCTCTCATTCAATTAAAAGGAAGTATTGTAGTAATTTGTAGGAATATCAGTGTATCTCCTTAGCTGCAAGACCGAAGCCTGTTCAGCGGTTATAAAATCAAAATCTACTGCACTGGATTCTTAACTATGAGTTATATAAGAAAATTGCAGAGATTACATATAAGCCTACAGACTTCTGTATCTATGGGCTGTCAAAGAGAATTTTTAATTTTGGCTATGAAATTCTCATATTTCTTTGCAAATTCCAATTGGGTTCATCAGTAAAGACATAAAGAAAGTCCTGAGCTGTACAGAGTTTGATGTTTTAGAAACAAAAAAAGTCCTCAACATTTTTGCAGCTTGGACATGAATTAATATTTCTTTATTTAAATCTCAGATTAAAACTTGTCCATAATGCTTTTCTACTGTTTGTGTTCTACATTTAGTTGAGGTATGGCAGACATAGAAAACACACAAACTAGTAACTTTTCCCCATGTCTCTCTTTCACATAAGAATTATGTCACAGAATTGTTTTACATTTTTATAGTCTCATCAAAAGAAAAATTGAAGTGTCAATACTGACACTTGAATCTGTTTTTTCATTTAATACAACCAAGGCGTCAATTGATTTAAGTTATTTTAAAAATAACACCTTTACCATAGTTTATATTTTTTGTCTTCCTTGTTAGTATAGATCTAAACACTTCTAGAAGTTATAGTTCATGTTTTTAGCCAAAGAAACAGTTAGGCAGTCGGATGTCTTCTATACCATCAATAGTTTCAACCTCAGAACTGAAAAGCTGGCCTAATTAGGAGAAGGTGTGTGTAAACTTCTTTTAATGGGGCCTTGGGACAAGCACTTTTCCTTGAACTTTCTGGCGATGACTCATTGTGCTGATTACTTTTTCTGTCACTTTGGAAAATTGGGTTTGAAACTTACAGGCACGGATAAGTGATATTATTTGATTTTGTTTATTTTTTCCCTGAAGCTAATCTAACACCAGTAATTTATTGTGGCTGAAAGCTTGATGTTTTTGCTGGTGTGTGGGCAGATTCCAGGGCATCTGTTTTCCACTACTATCTCTGGTATCCAGGAAATACTGTTTTCCTGTTTTTTAAACTGTATATGGTTTTTCTGTACTCTGGTGTAGTCAAAAGGCCTTTATCTTTCCCCTTTCTCCACTCAAGAACTATTGTTATCTCTGAAATTCTCTGAAAAATGCTACGACAGCTTCAATGCATTGTCCCTTCTCATATTTTATTTTAGCTGCTATTATTTGCCAAACTATGGAAAACTAAAGCCGTTTCATACAAGAAAGAGCAAATCTAAATTACTACTATCCTCAGATTCCTTTTTCTGGAGAGAAAAATATATTTATGGCACATTATTTTTTTCATTTCTTTTGCAGTACCGGATATCAGTGGTCATCGTGTATTTTTGAAACCCTTGCTAGAAGACTGTAATCTGGACAAAGCATCCAAAACTCCTTTGGGTAGAAGGACAAGTTAAAGTGTTGATTTAAACGAGGTCAAAGATATCCAATTAGAGTGTTGAACTCCACTTAAAAGAAAAATAATAAAAAGCCTTTGTTTTCTTTTGTTAGATGAATGCAATTTTATTGTTGGACTGTTTATTTGATAATATGGAAACTAGTTTAAAAATGCATATGATATCTGTTTCTCCACCATCTCTATTCCAGAGTTCAGTTCAGTAACTAGTTTTTTTCCTAACTACATCTCACATTAATTCATCTGCTCTTACCTGAATTCTGTGGGGAACTATTTCTCAAATTGTATTTCAGTGTTAGAAGATTAACACAATGTCTCAACAACTTCACATTTGCACAGGCAGAGTTCAATTATGAAAAGAGCTGCTTGTTAATTTACAGAGTTGAGATCTGTAGCAATCCACAAAGTTTGGAAAAGAGAATGAAACAAATCTCTCTGCAGAAGTTACCAAAACCTGTGCGGCTGTTGATATTGTCCCGAGTGTGGACTCCTGGTGTGCAGCACAAAGTCACACAGCAAGGCAAGATATTTCTATTTGTAATTCCTGTTTGTGCAAAGCGGGGAGTCAGGTGGGAAAATCTAAGAAGAAAATCTAACTCAGTCTACTACATTCTTATATTCAAGGTATTAATCAGTGCTGGAGTCAGAAGCTGAAGGGCTACTCAGTTCAGGGCCTTTGCTTTTTCTGGCTTCTGAGTTTTTTAATATGGCTGTCAGGTATCATGGGGATGAGTTCATTAAAGGAGAAGGAGAGGATGAATTGTGATCTTATCTACTAAAATCCCTTGACATTAGATGGAAATATCTACCTTCCATCAAACTGTTTTACTAATATAATTGGACAGTGCAATATAAAATCCTTATTTACAACACCAGAAAGAGCTCAAAGTGTGACTGATCTTGGTATGTACACCTCATCTTTTCAAATTAATCCTGGTTACTTTTTGTAAATAAGAATACCCAGTGCAATGTAGTCACTGCTCGTATGTGATTTCAGCAGGCTAATAATCATTCTTGGAGGAAAAGGCCCTCCTTTATATCTGCTGAAACTCCTTCATTATAAATTGAGAATATACCTTACACCTTTTGCCATCCTGCTATATGGCTAAAATAAACTTTCATGCATTTCTGTGTCTTGTTTTGAGTAAATATACTTCATAATGAGCTACCTGCACTTTCTTTAAGGCCAAACGTTTTGAACTCCTGCAGGGCTTTTATACTGAATAGATTTTATAATCCCTTGGAAAGTCCTATCTTTTGAAGAACATTGGACAAAGCTTTTGTAAATGTGTCTTTGCTCAACATAGAGATTCTATGTGTAGATTTATTACTATCCTTCAGTTATGTTCATAACTGTTAATAACACTTTATATACTTTTCAGACAAAGTACACATGCTGATAATTTATACAAGCTGCTTAGAAAAAAAAACAGGAAAGAAAGCTGTCAGAAGTATGTTCCTTCTTCTTCACTTACTCTCTCAGCCATTTACTTCACCTCTTTATAAATGTGAATATTACATGTCAATTACTGCAGAAGAAATTTATCAATATTGGCTGATATACGTTAAAATTAGTTAGTCTACCTTTATCTATATATTGGTTGGGGTCACCAGGAGCCAATATTTAAAGAAATTATTTCACTGCCTGAAATATTTTGGAGCAAGTCAGATGTAGACCTGTAGAAAAAGTCATACTGAATATTCCAAAATATTTAAGTAAATAATAATTCAATCATTAGATATTTTTTCCCAATCTCATGTGCTCTCTCTCTCTCACTCTCTCTCATGGCAATTTCTTCTTGCTCATGTTAATTATCCAAGAGAAATACAGAACAAATACCTTTGTTTTAAACAGAAGAGATTTCTTTTGTATTTATTTGTGCTTTGATACATATTTTGCTGGTTTTGCAGATTTTGAAAGAAAATCTGTGTATTGGGAAATGGATCCTCTTTGTAAAGTATGTAAAAAATAGATGTTGCATAGTAAAATGCTGGCACTAAGCAAAAATATCTTCCATTTCATTGTTATCATATTGCATTATCAACATATACTATTTAATTTTAAATCTCATTCTCAATTTTTATTCTCATTTTCTCATCGTGTTTTAATCCTACTGCACCCTGGAAGATGAGATAAAAGTTGCTGCCAAGTACAGTCATAAAAAGTGAGAGGAGATTGAGCAATTTTATTTTCATAAAGAGTATTTTCCCAATACTTAATAATGTCCTTTATATCCATCATAATGCATAACTACTAAGACTGGACACATCTATTGGCAAGTGGCTAATAGCTGGATTTAGAATATGATATTCAGGGAGAGTGGAAATAGGCTAGCTGGAACATATCTCTGTAAAGACTGAAAATCCTTTCAAGAATCTCAATAAGTTACCAGCTTGTTGTCATATTTGTAAATAAACAGAATTATTTTTATAATAATTCAGCAGTGTGTGACATTTATTTTTGCTAGAGATCTGAAGAACAGCTTTAGGGCTGAGCAGTGACTATATAAATATAAACACTGAGACAAGCAGACAGATTTCCTCTCTATATCATAAGAGCACATGTTGTATCTATGCCAAACCAGCAAGCTTTATATACAAGAGAATGTCTTTAATGGTGAAAAAAAAAAAAAAATAGAAAAGCAATGCTGACCTTATGAGCTTCTGGCATTCTCTCTTCTCTGATGAAGAGATGTTTCCTATCTGGACAGCACAGAAAAAGGTTTTATGAGTAATTGCTTGGCACACTCATTCTTTAAAGTTGCCATGTTGTGCTGGGGTAATCAAGTGTCCCATTTCAGCTTAGCTGGATTTATTGGGACAAGCAGAATTATTGACTGTAGAAAGAAAAATATAGTATTTTCCAGTATTACGAATGTAAATCAATTTAATTTTAGAATGTGTTTTGGATGAAATTTTGGCTTGGGGGAGTTTTTTTGTTTTCTGTATTATGGCAGGAATGTGTTCTCCAACAAATTTAGTGTTTCAGACATTGAGTCCTGTAGGCATTACTCCTGAATACTGTGAAAAAACTGATCTCAGTCCTGTTTCTGGATCAATGCATTTTTTGGACACTGGCAGACTCAAAATGAGCTTGAGCATATTCCAAGACACTCAAGCCATTTCTAAGGTAAGATTGACTTTAATGATGATTGTTTATTAAAATATCAATGTAAGTTTTCAGAAGCACAGTTGACTTTTATAACCATGCATACCCATACCAGTGAAAAGCGGGTATAGGTTGTGCATATGTTTGAGGTAAAGTGGGTGGTGACAAGAGTAAGGGGAAAGCTGTCTAGGTGCCAAGCCCTTCATGAGAAAAGCTCAGAGTATACTTCAGACAGAGTGGAAGCACCCAGCAAGTTGTTGAAACCCCTAGACTGGAACATCCCATGTGTGTCTACTGCCTAGCTGAGGAATTGCTCCAGGCATATTCACCTCCCAGGCAGACTGCTACAAATACCTTGTCAAGGCATGCAGATACCTTTATAAATTGTGTGTCAAAATGCTACTCCTGTAGGAGAACCCCAAGGGCAGCAAAGCCTGAAAATAAAATCAAAAGGTAAAGGCAGGCCCAGCACTGGAAGACCAAAATCAACATTAATGGTTTTGTAGAGATCTGAACAGAAATGTTTTGCAGCCTTTTCTCATTCTATTTTTTTTCTGTCTTCTTGGATGCTTACTGGTGTATATGAATGAATATCTCTTGTACTCAGTAAAAGGTGGCAAAGAGTATGTGACAGGATTGGCCACCATACAGCTTCTTTTTTAGACAGGTACATTGGATAATGGACAAGGACTTCCTTGATTTTTTGCACAGGAGCAATTGATAGTTAGGAAGGCTGAAGAACTGTGCTCTAGTCATATCTAGATATATTCTCTAACAAAAAAGCTATCAGATATGAGAAATATGTTTATCTTGGGCTTAGAGACATACACTTCTAAACAGTATTCTGTAGTCAATCTGCTCCACATAAAACCCAGGATCTCTTTGTTTTGAACAACACAGAGTTTATTTTTGTCTGAGTAGCTGGAGTAGTGTTGTGCTTTTTAGACTTAGTATGAAAATAATGCTGTTACACACTAGAATTTTTGGTTGCTGCTAAGTAGTGCTTATGCTAAGTCAAAGACTTTTCAGCATCTCGTGCTCTGGCAGTGAGGAGCTGCACAAAAAGCTGGGAGGGAGCACAGCCAGAACAGGTGACTCAAACAGGCCAAAGAGATATTCCATAACACAGAATGTCATGCCCAATACATAGACTGGGAGGAGTTACTCGAAAAGGGGATAAGTGCTGCTAGGTAGAGGGCTGTCAGTCATGAGATTGTGAACAATTGTGCATCACTAGCTTCTCTTGGGTTCTGCTACTTTCTCTTTCCTTGGTACTACACTATGGGTATGATCAGATCGTTGTTGTTGTTGTCATTGTAATCATTATTTTTATTGTTATTATATTTTGTGTCAATTAGGAAATTGTTCTGCTCTCAAACCATGAGCTTTATCCTTTCCCTCAAATTCTCCTCCCCACCAGGGCAAGATGGAGTGGAGTGAATGAGCAGCTGCCTGGTACTTGGTTGCTGTCTGGGGTTAAAGCACGACATAAGGAAAACCCTAAGAGGAATGACTGAGTCGTGACACTAAATAGAAAGATTTAACACATGAGCAAATTTCTGTTCATACCATCTGCTGAAAGGGACCCAACAGCCTCAGAACTGTGGTTCATGGAAACTGCTTTTCCATAGGACTCAAGGAACTGAGCTAAGACCAGTGAAGCAGTATCTACAAAAAATTAATTACAGAGCAACCTTGCTTTCTCTGCAGACTATAATTCCTACATACTTATAGTAATAAAAAATGAACATAAGAATGTTTCTGGTGCTTTATGATTTAGTTTCCTTTTTTTAGTTGGGAGAGGGAATTATGGCACTGATCAAAAATGTATGATTGCTACTGCTAGGCAATGAAACTGCATTTTTGCATTTACCATACCCAGGAAGTATCTAGAGACAAAAATTTTTGCAGGGCAAAATTAGTATTGGCATTAAATCTTCATAATTTAGCATAGTGACCAGAAAACTAAGTCTTTGCTTCCCACTAGAAAATAGAATTTTGAGGAGTCAACTGAGCTGATGTTGTACCTCAAATCTTGGAGTTTTTATTTGCACTGTTTGAATGGCAGCAAGTGTGAATCATCAAGGACCACACAACTGGTCATACAACATTCTTAACTCACAACTACTTTACCATGTAAATGTTTTGTAACAAGTGAACTTGGTAAATTTTGTTTTAAAATATGATGTTAATGTGATGTAGAAGTCTCTACGCTTCCACCACAGTGATATCTAATTCCCTGATGCATACATTGCAACATATTTGTTTGCAACAAGAATGTCATGAGACATTTTGTTCCCTGCTTCCTGTTGAACCAGTTATCTTTATTTTTACACTGGGTCATTAATGTGAACACAACTTAGAGTTGTGGCCTTTTGGCCTGATCTTCCCATTTCTTTATGGCAAATAGATGTTTCCCTCCCTTTCAGTAACACAGTTAACTGAAATAATAGGTTTTACCAAAGGCAGAGAAGTGAAGCAAAAATTGTAGTCTCTTATCTATCCTATCCAGTATGGTGATAATAAGATAGAAAAAATTGTTAATTAGTGATGGTTCAGGCACAGGTCATCTGGGTCAGGATAGTGCTGCAGACTGATTTCTTTAAGAAAGGTTACCTTTGAGTAAAGAAAGAGCTTTTATTTCTGTACATGGTAAGGGAGGTGACTGTTCTTGCATCTCTGTGTTAGCAGATATGAATGATCACAAAGCATGATGGTAAATAAATAAGAAAGTGGATATTTTTTAAGCACTAGGGATGTTGAACTCTCTCTGAGGCTGCAACTGTTTGAAAAATGTGTTTAATAAAGCCTCACACATTTTTAAACTGGCTAGTATTTTAAGGCACAACTCAACAGCAAGGTCCAGATCACTGAGCTATCTGTTCAGCTTCTTAACTAAGACATCAGTTGCTTTAGAAAAGTTGTTGGAAGGCTGTACAAAACAAGAATGTACTATTTTTGGTGCCTCTTTGTCTTCCCCAAAATATGTGTATGCCTTTGTGTATCTCATTACCTGCTGCTGAACAGCATGGCCATCCTATCAATGTTATCATTTTACCACGTGCCTCCCTGTGACCACAGTTTCTTGACACTTTAAGCCTAGACTCTGTGGTTTAAGTTTGTTAGTTGGCAATAGGCAGCAATCCAGTAATCTATGTTTCAGAAACGTTGGTTTCCAAGTACCCAATGGCTGGGAAAAAAAAAAAAAAAAGAGGAATAGTGCCAGGCCATCTACACCTTCTCCTGTGATTTTCCTTACATGGAAAGGCCTGACATTTTTATGCTCTTTGCTCTCTGCTCCCAAAACATGGGTTCTCTTTCTCCCCATACCACTTATCACCATTTTTCTTTCTTCAGGTAGATGTCCCACCAATTTGCTATCCATTTTAATTTTCCTCTATTTTGTTTGGCAACCCTTGTCACTTGTGTGCCTTCTGTGTGAAAACACACCAGTCTGTCTTGGCCCATTTGCTGGTCACATGCCTGCAGTTGTGCAAACTGCTAATAGAATCTGAGTGGCTATGCCGTCACAGGGCTGTAAAATACCTTTATAGACTTATTTGTAATCTATACTTATCTTTGTCTTCAAGGCTCAGTAATCCCAATATCGCCCTACCTAATGCACATCAAATTTATAGGTGTCACAAGTCAGCTTTGGATGCATTCCTGGAGCCTTTTCACTTCAAAAGGTGTTAAAATGCCTAATATCTGCTGAGAAATGTATTTTAAAAACATGTCTCTTGTGCTCCACTTTTCCAATATGACTTCTTTTTTTTGAGCACTAAATGATACTACATATTTAGGTAGTTATCCTAGGATTCCTCTGGCCTAACTTTAGCTTAGATTAGAGGTCTTATTTTTAGATGAATATTCCCTTATGCTTCATCCATAGTCAAGAGAAAGAGAGGCACAACAAGAAGTGATTCATCTCTTCCTAAAATAGATGTTTCAAGTAGGTGGGCTTCATCACAAGTAACTAGCACTTCAGCTGTAAAAAATCAAATCTAAATTTGATTAAAAAAAAAAAGACATAGCTATCCATAAAAGGGAATTTGTAAGGTTTCTACCCTTTCCCATGCAAACCATAAAAACTATAAAATTAGACTTTGGTTATATCATTCTCTATCATTCAATGTATGCTAATGCTCAATTTTCATTTTTGCACTGAATAAATTAACTGCTATGCTATTGCAAGAAGCAGATGAATGATGCTGCTTTTTAGGGCCTATAAAATGGATTCATCATTAACCCTTACAGAAGGAACAGACAACTTGCTATGTAAAAAATGAATTACTATCAAACTGATTCAAATTTCACACTAATGCAGAGATTGAAAAAGTTTGATTCATTTGTTGTCTTGCCAGTATCACTGTTGCTACATCTACTGTGTCTTTAATAAGCTGAAATATTTAGAAAAGGTTTCACAGGGCATCTTTTTCATTTAATGATTATCATAAAGTCTTGCTAACATAGGGGTGACAGAAGAGGAATATATTAATTAGTATCCAACGTAGCCTTGGAGAGATGATTCATGCTCTATCAGGATGAAAGTATTTATGCCATTATTGTCTTTTAAAACTTGAATAAGAAATATTTGTAGATTCTATTATCCTATCATGCAGTTCTGTCGTTCAGCTACTGCATTACAAAACATGAATTCTGCACATTTCATATTGTATTCAGCTGTCAGCATAACTTATCAGAAAGAAAAGCAAGGATCTTCTAATTTTCCTCTTTGGGGATGGAGGTAAAACTTCAATTATTCAGTTTCTCTTTGCATTCCCTGACAGCAGTCCTTTCAGATTGCAACAGGATTTTTTTTTCCAGGAGAGAGCAAGCAAAGATCTTTTAGGTGCTACTTACTCTGTAAAAGTATTGCAAGCTGCCACTTTTATACTGTGTTTTCAAATGAGAGAGAATTCTTCAGTTCTTCACAACAGTTTGACATTTTTGAGTTTCAGTTCTATTTTTTCTGATGACAAATCCTCAGTGCATGAGAGTGTCCATTGAATCTGTTTTGTGAATTGTGCAGAACATAGTAAGCATTTAATTGGATGCTTTAAGTGTTAGTTTTCATATTTGTTAGATTCTGTACTGCCGGTCTGTGCGACTCTGAACTTCATATAAAGTGTAGGCAAGTTCTCTTCACAGTTTAGTTAGACAAAACAATCCTTGTCCAGCCTGAGAACCAAGGACACCGTTGCAGCTTCAGGCCCAAAAAAGTGTAAACAGCAGCGAACTGAGGAGAGCAATCTGGGAGGATGGGACTTCATAACCTGAAGCTGTAATTGGACAATTAACCCCAACAGGCAAATGGACCAGACTAAAACTTATAAAAGTGTAAAGACTCGCGGCCGGTTGTCCATCTTGGATAGAGCCACGACCGGGCTCTTGTACTGCCTAAGGTGTATCCTTTGAAGGTCTTTTAATAAAAACCTTCTTTATTGCTTTATTATTTATATCTTTATTCCTTTAAATCTCTCTAGCCTCTGTTCCAGGTCAACCTCTCTAGGCATCAAGTCCATCAAGTATGATCAAGTGTGGTGACTTCCCTACCTGGTGATAAAATCCTTTTTAGGAGGTGTTTATTCTTGACTTGGATATGGATTTTATCCTTTTAGCCCATATTAGCATAGAGATTTGTAGTATATCCACTGAGGACAGAGAACAAATTGCAATAGCAGGGCATAAAAGCATAAGGACAAATGGCAGAAAGCTTTTCTGGCACCCAGACCAACAGGGTAGTAGGGGCATAGGATATGCACAGGCAGCTTCTCAGGTCTCATAGGTCTAAAGAACAGGAGGGAAACCCAAAATAAGGGGCAGCCTCTACTGTGCATCTTGTTTCTTTCACTTAATAGTCTTCTCCCTGAAAGTCTCATCAACATTTTGGGATTATGTTTTTGGTGTGGTGGTGTTGTTGTTGTCGTTGTTGTTGTTGTTTTTTTTTTTAATTTAAAGTGACAATTTTATTTTTCTCATTGTATGAATTATGGTCAGATAAGGCTTTCACCAATCCCAGCCAAGCAAATTTAAAATCACATTTAAATATGAAATAAAACTAATCTTCTTTTTTTATTAGTATTATTAGCTACACTGCCTATGACTTTTCAGGAATGAATAATGACCAAATTATATATTTTGGGTCTGTATAATTACCCAAACTGTCTCAAATTCTGTTGTTTAAACATATGACCAAGTTGAAAGTCCTAAAGGCAGTTTTAAAAAAATGCAACTGCATTACAGATTTTCACAATTTTTTATCGCCATTGCAATGCATGGAGTAAAATCTGCCTTGTTATCTCCATTAAAAAGAACTAGCAACATAAACACAGTGCACACAGAGCTGACAAGTTAAGATCCAGTCTTGCCTTTTTGTTCAGGGCAAAAGGTTATGGTGGAATGAGCGTGGTGGTTTGAAGTGTATAAACCCTGTTTCATTAGAATTCAGCATCTGAAGTGCCAAATACTAGATTACTAATGACCTAATTGATAGTCATATGAATATTCATTCAGTTTAGAAAACAACAGGAGGAGTGTCCATTGTTGAGATAATTGCATTATGTAGCAGACGTGGACAAGTCAAGTAGTTTAGTTTCATATTAGGCTGTGCACCTACTCTATTGTTGATTCCAGTCCAGATTCCTGCTTTATTGAGACTGCAGAAAATTTGGAACACTGTATGTGACAGATACTTGGAAGGCACTGGAAGAGTGTAACAGGGTCAGTATGCAGCTAGATGGGTCTCAATTAAACTGGAGAGATCAGCTATCTCTCCCTGCCACCTACTTACCTTGTAGATGCTGAGAATACTTTCCTTAAAGACTAGGAATCTAATGCAGAGTTTCTAGGCTCCAATTTGAATGGGAAGATATTCCATGGAAAAGGATGGCATGGAGGGATTGACAAGAGGTCAACCTATGGGCAAAAGTGTGGAGGGATGGACACATTCACATTACAAAAGAAGATAACCACGTATGTGCCAAGTTTTTAAGCTGATTTTTACCCTCAGATCTCATGAAAGATATATGAGAAGCAAAAATGATAAAAAGCTATTTTTTTTCTGACCAAGAGCATGATTCATATGGTAGTTCTTTCTTTATCTTTTCTGCCAACGTTTCAGATAATCAAAAATTTTAATCTTATTTTAAGATTTTGGCATCTGTACAATTCAAAACATAAAATAAAAGATTCTTTATTTAGTTAAGTAAATGTTCTTACTAATTTCACTTTCTCATTAAAAAAAAAAAGAGAAAATTACTTTATGAAAATATTACATACAGTTACCATGGCAACAAAAGTTGCTCAAACCACAGGAGTCTCTGTTAGAATCTTTAAAATATATAATTTTTAACTCTGGACAAGGCTCTTTACACATCAATTTTAATATAAAGAGATTTTTCTCTCCCCAGTACTACAAGAGTAATAAACTGAGATTTACCACTAGTGTATACTGAAAAACTGAGCATACCACATAAATTTAAAGAGAAAAAAAAAGGAAGAAAACAAGCTGCCTTGTTACAACCTCACATAAAGTGTTTGCTATCTTACTTAGTAAATGGTTCTAAAATATCCCAGCAAACTTCTATAAAAATAAGGATTGACATGGTACTAGACAGGAGTTGGAAATTTAGGCCTCATTCAGTCCCCAAACCATTGACATAAATGACATTTCTGAATCATTCTTTCCAAAATCCACATAGTGCCATGTCATAGCATTTAAAAGTATATTTTAGTAAGTCTGACATTTCATTTGTTTTCACTAAAACTTCTTCCAAGAATTTACCAAATCCAGTCCTTCAGCATTTCTCTCATAACAAATATCTTTCCAGCAGGCTGAACAACTCTAACTTCACACAGATATTTTCAGTCTAGGAAAATTTGATGTTTCTACAGTTCATCTCAGCCACTGCAGTTTCGGACACAGAGGAGAAGATTCTTATTTTGGTTTAGTTCTTATGACAAATATTCACAACAAAAATTAATTTCAGATTTGTGCATTAAATGCTAAAGATTAGGAACATTCATAAAATAAAAAATCACAGATGAGGATTTGATTATATGACTTCTTATGCATTTGCATAAAAGGTAAAGAAAGAAGGAAGGAAATACTGCCACACAACATCAAAGCAGAGGTAACATTGTCCTTCATATTTAGACTGCCTATCTGTCAAGTTTAGAGGTAAAAATATGAAGTGAGCTAGATGATCTACTAAAGTTTCTTCTAAACTTTTTTCCTGTGATTGATCTACTTTAAAATTTTCTTTCTGATCTGTTCCTCTAACACCTCTGTGTAAGTGTTCTACATATCTTGTTTCTTATTCCCTTGGATGTTCCAAGGGAAAAAATATAGTCTGTTCAAACAAGAAGAAAAGTTACCATCAATTCAATTAAAAGTGTATTTGAATGTAAGTTAGGCAACAGGTTTTGCCCTTCTTCAGCTGAGAACAACTGAAAAGTTCTTTATGAAATTGTCATATTAATGATGTCCTTGTTCCATGTACATTTTAACAGCTAGAGAGACAAAACATCTGACAACATAATTCCATCAGAAAATAGCTTAAAAGAATTTTTATCCTCCACCTACACCTCTTAGAGAATGAATCCTTCTTTACCAAAAGGCCTTGTTCTACCCAGTAATATTATCTTTGTCCCCAGGGTAGTCTCAGACTTTCAGAGCTTGACAGCTTCATCAACGTTTTCAATTTGCATTTTTTTCTCTGTTTCAAAGCAGAAGATTTTTGCTAACCTCTAACTGGAACCAGATCACCAGCATTTCTTAGCCACTGGGGTCTGGTGCTGATGAAGTTTTTATGTTAACCCTTTCACATCAGTATTTTGTATTGTCCTCATTTTTAAACCGTTACTTTTTTTTTATTATTTATTTATTACAATAGAAGTAGGTGTTTGAGTCAGAATGATTGTGAAGGCTTGGGTGGGATAAAAATGAAAACCATGTGGTTAAATCATGGTATTTGGAGAATTCACAGTTGCATATAATGTGCTAGACACAGACAGAAAAATGCTGCTACTGCTTTAAGGAGTCACAACTTCTGATTGCTTTGTGTCTGTGTGCGTATGGAAATCACACCAATATGACTAAGCCTTCCAGTGCATTTTAGCTGCTTGTGTTCCACTGTATAGACACAATATTTAAAGACGTAATTGAAAAAAAATTGCAGTTTTTCAAAGTCACAGAAATTAGACACAGTTGGACATGGTGGCTGTTTTTTCTTGCCCAGTTAAACTGAAAGAGATCTGAGTGCAATTAAAGGAATGTGTTTGGTTTTTCATGACCAAAAATCATACAGAACACCTGTAACAGAATTTGAGTCAGACCAGGACCCATAATCCAGAACTTGACTATTCTTGGAGTTTAAGATTAGTGAGGTAAAAGGGGACAGGAGCAGAAACACCATGTCAGACCACCTATGAGACTGTTCACAGCTCCTGCCAATATACATGACAGGTAATTTGTGCTAAACAAAATACACACATTAGAAGGGCTCAAAACAAACTATTACAGTACAAACCAGAGAGCCTTTCATTCATAAAGGGTGTAGATATTCATGTCTTTGTTTTTTTCGAGTCACTTCCTTTGTAAGTGTTGGAAAGCTATTGTTTTCTGTCACATCTGCAGGCAAAGTTAAGAAACACTTTGAATGCACAAGCCTGAACATATTTCATATTGCCTTTTTCCATACAGGGCATCATCCTAACTTGAATGTGGAAAATAATGAAAAGTCAGTACACACATTTGCAATAAAAAACCTGTATGCTCAAAATAGGAGGCAAATATTTGAAAATAAAACTTCTTCATATTTGTAATAATTTTCTTCTCCTATCAATCATTATCTATAAATTCATCCTTGTAATTCCTTTCTTAATTTCCTTCTTTGCTATCATATTAAAGCTCTCATTCTCACCTCCAAAGCTCTGCAGAATATTATGTGACCTTATATCTCAGATCTCAGTATATTCCCCTTCATTTTGTTTGTGCTGCTGCAGTTACTGATGCCAATATTCCTATTCTTATTTTCAAGATTTCTACCATGAATTTCCATTCATGTAAACAATTCATAAAATTCAGACTTTGCACAGACTCAAACTCTACGTCAAAGAGAACTTTCCTACATGTGGAGATTTTATAAAAAAAATATGAGCAGTATTAAATTTCAACTCCAAGTTGACAAAGGTCTCAGCATGTTCACATTTTATTTTTATCTTTTAGGCTGAAATCTTTTTGTGTAAAACCTGGTAACATATACCTGAGAGGACATCGGTACCAACTAGAAGTTAAATTTCCATAGCTGAAAGGAGAAGTCCACTACAATTTTTCATTACTAATGCAGTGCTTCAGTGGGAACTGAAAGAGTTTAAGACTCCAGTGCCCCTTACACACATATGTGATTCAGTGGGGTATTACACTTGTCTCTGGATCTACAGGTTGGTCCTGATTTTCTAACTGATCTTGGTTCAGTAGTGTGGCTAAAGGTAATAATCACATGCTGTGTATTATTCTCATGTTAAATCCAGATCAGGACATAATTCCACATACCTAATTTCTGTTGTGAATACAAGGGAGAAATCCTTCTGAGCTCAAATTAAGAGTAAGTAAAGAAGTTTCTGGAGGGCTCTAACATTCTCTTTGCTGCAGAGGGAACTTATAGTGCTACTAGGCTAAAAGAGACTCACTAAGTAGGGAGTTTAACATTAAAATCTACTGATTTTCCACCAGAATTGCTATCTCAATTAATAAAGTTAACAGCTAAAATATTTTCATATTTCTTTTAAGCCAGATCCCACTGAAACTCTGTTCTGATAACAGTGTGTCAAAAAGGCTTTTCATTGGTAGCTTTAGATTGTGGGTGGCAGCTTGTATAAAATTAGTGCAACTGTCACTCATAAACATTCCAAGATTATAGGGGAGTGAAAAAGTCAGGATGAAATTGGGTTAGGATTCAGGAAGTATCAATTATGTATGTCACCAGTGCCTTTTTATAAGATGAATAAAGTTAAGCAGTTCAGGTTTGTTTATTTGTGTGCTGTTTGGCTGGTCACAAAGAAGAAATCTTGTTCTTGTACCAATTCACAAAAAATGGTAAAACAAGAACCACTCTTCTCCTCTGTAGGGACACTAACTTCTGCTTCTCTAAACTTGATATTGGAAAATGTGCATCATAATACAAAACACCAATTAGTAAAACAAAAGCTGAGTCACTTTAGCTACTTATTCTTCATCCTTTCCAGAAGATCTCAAGTACCAATCCATTATCTGAATCACCAGGTGGCTTTTTCCTTTGTAGCACTAACTCAATAACTTGAAATGGTTCAGTGATCTGTAGCAGTACTTAGACCATTCAGCTGCAAACACAAATTAGTAATGATGAAATCAAGAATAAACTGAAGTTTTCGGGGTATTCTGCAGCCAGTCCTTCATGGTATAGCAATTTGGTTGACTTCAGTTATTATTTTTGTATTAGACTCAGTTGGTAACTGACCAGGTTAGCATCAGACTAGAAAACCTGGACTGTCAGACCAGACTCAGAAGAGAGAGGACAGAGCAGCCTGCTGGTTCCTACTTCTAGACATCCAGTAGACTGTGGAGGGCGCAGGCATAGAAGGAAGTTGTGAGAATTATGCCTGCATGATGATAGGATCTGTTTCTGGCAATCAAACACGAAAACACCTGGACCACTAGGTACAAACCTTCTTCAGAATTGATAGTTTCTTATACATAGTCTTTCTGGTAAGTCCCTGAAGTTATTCCCTGCAAAAAAACTCCCTCAACCCTAGCCCTAAACCGTAATGACAAATTTGGGTGCCCCATGGTAACACTGGGTGCACCACAACCATTCCAAGTGCCCCATGGCAGCACCCTCTATCCCATGACCATGTTGGGTGCCCATGACCACAGGTATCCCAGGGATACACCTCTGTATAGGAAAGCACTGTGGGATGGGGAAAAAAAAAAACAAACAAAAACCACAAAACCTAAAACCTTTCCACACAAATTTTCTCGTTGAAATCATATTTTGACTTCTTNACCTCTGTATAGGAAAGCACTGTGGGATGGGGAAAAAAACCCAAAAAACCCCCACAAAACCTAGACCCTTTCCACACAAATTTTCTTGTTGAAATCATATTTTGACTTCTTCATCCATTATATGTTGCACCATTTCAGAGTTGCCAGAGAAAAACATGCCACCAGAGGATTGCAGTATATCCTTAATACCCCAAGGGCAATTAAACATGGTCTCTTTCATGTTTTTCTCACAGATGGCATCTATTGCTGTGTTGTTTTGAAAAATTCCCTGAGGTGAAAATGGATGACAGTATCATCCTTTCAAACTGTCAGAAGAACAAAATTCAACACATTTATAATAAGTGGATGAGAACTTTCTTGTTTGTTGTGCTGTTGGAATTTGGTTTATCTGATTTCTACCATACAGCCATTGCTGGGACCAACCCATGACATTATCTGCATTGTCCTCCTGTGCCCAAAGCTGAATGTAATTAATTCTCGGGGTTTTAGGGTTTCTNGGCTTTTACAGGACATTTGATTTTAGTTTCTCAGTCTCTGTGTTATCAAAAATTCATATACGTATTAATCTGAATTGCCTCTATAGTTCTAATACTCCGGTGCTAAGAATCTGGCAATTTTTCAAGTCAAAACTATGTATTTCAAGACTACTAGCCTGTTACAATCATGAGTGTTGGTGAGATATTAGACTAGTCTAGGTGGAAAGATAGATTCACTGAATTCAGGTTAGGTTTATGTTGCAAAAATTTTACAAGCCTGTGGTATGAGCATCTCATATTTCTTAATAATAAAGGGTGCAATCATTCATCTTACATATGTATTACATTATTTGCTTTTCTTACTTTTCCTTCCTTCACCTCTGCATTCCACTGAACAAAGATCTGATTGGCCAATTTGCTTTTATTTCTTTTGTGATTATTGTTACTGTTGATACTAAAAGACTCAGTTGTTATGACTGACACTGAATCCTCCCTATTCCTTATTTTACATTATCTATGAGTTATGCCCCAGCTAACAGACAATAAACAGTCTGGGAATGGACTATTGTTCTCAACCAGTTTGTACACAGCCCTATGCAACAGGCCTAGAATTGATTGTGACAATTAGTATTACTGTGATTGGAAAATTTAGCATATTTAACATTTGTAGAGCTCTAGAAAAAGTGGGTTTGGAGGGATTTTTTGTTTGGTTTTGTTGATGTGTTTGTTTGTTTGTTTGTTTGTTTGTTTGTTTGTTTGTTTGTTTGTTTCTGGATTGATGACAGAACAAGCCAAACAAAAGAAGAGAAGAGGCAGAGTGGAAATGAGGAAACAATGCAACCTGAGATTCAAATGCTTAGACTGAGCAACATGTTCTCCATGTACAATCACAGGAAACAGGTTTATTCAGGAGATGATTCATCCTACTTCTGTGAACAGCTATATAAAGATGAAAAATATTTAGAAATAAGTCTGTCACTTCTCTTTTCTTTTCAGTAGCTTCAGGGCTAGAAATAAAATGAAGTTCTCCTAGAGATGCAGATAGATTAGATATCTGACCATTATTATTTAGTTGGATAAAGTTAAATGCAGCAAATCCTATTTTAAATACCTGCCTTAAAGGGTGTGGACATAACCTAATTTTCTAAATAAAATACTGTTTAAGCTGAAAACCGTCTTTATTTTTGGCCAAACTGATTTTTGTTAAAATAATCCAAAACGGAAAACAAACCCTGAATTCATGTTTTATGTGGATCAGAGGAAAAATTTTATCCAACTCTAATGCTTATAATGATTGCTGTCTTATTGCAGGTGTTCATTTTGTAATAGCTGGTTGATTGATTCTTTCAAAACAGGGTCCTATTTGCTCATATATCATTATCCTCATGACATTTACATAATAGAACCCAAGTATTTATATATGTGTGGCAGACTACTCAAGAAACAAAGATGATATGTGGAACGAACAATGTGTATGTCTGGTATAGTGCTGAATTTTCAAGACAATTTTAACCAGCACTGCTCACAAGAGCTATGTGTTTCTAAAAATCTGGGCTCTTGTATAAGAGCCACGTCTTCAAAAACATTTGGAGAAAAGTACTGCTGTTGGCAACAGTCCATCTATGGCTATTTTCAGCTATAAAAAGACTAAATTCTTATTTTAAAGTCCATTTCTACCTATAACAGTAATTGGACCAGGGGGATTTATGCCCAGATTGCTAAGGTGACAATACTTTCAAGATAAGGGCTCTCCAAGCTCCAAGAACAATACACAGCAGACCAGATACAGTTTGCCCTAGATCCCTGATTTCTCAAATACCAAGTCTCCTGCAAGGCTGCTGATACAAGGATACCCAGGACAAAAGAAAGCAAGTGAAATCAGTTTTCAGTTATAAATCCCTATTGTCTGCATCCACAGGAATGATTGAAAGGGTCGACATCATTGCTTTTTCAGTGGCATCTACCTCTGCCTCCAAAATAGCGCTGCAAAGTCTGGAAGCAAAGCACAAAGGGATCAGCAGCAATCCAAATGATGGTGCACAGATGATCACATGGTACTTTATACAATTTTCTCTGTACTTAGTAGTTGCAACTAACAGCAGTTCCAAAAGTTGGTGTTCAGCTTGGACAATCATCCAGACCAGACACAACAGCTTTGAGGCCAACTTAGTGCTTTTGCCGTTGAAATACAGCAGAGGAATCAGATGGTTTTCTCTAAAAGTATTCAACAAATCGCCTGAGCACTTCAAAGATTCCCTTTCTGTCAGAAAATACTACGGCTATAGAGATAGAAAAATTGGCAGTACTTAAGATAAACCTTTAGGGTCTGGAAAAAGGCATTTTTCCTTGAGAATGTGCTTTCACATCTCACATTATTTTTTGAAGGAGGAAAAAAAAGCAACAGTTAGACTACAGTGTTCTAGACTGATCTCTTATGGGGGCATCAGCATAGTTTCTGAGCTTTGGGCTCATCTCTCTAGAAAATCATGTCTATTTTAGTATTTAGGTGATTAGGACAATCATGAGAGGAGACTAAGCACTAGAGAAAGTAACACCTTAAGAAAATTAACTTGTGACAGCTTCCTCCTCATTATCTTTTTCATTCTGTGTAGTCAGAGCACAAGACAAACTGCATGAATACATGTAGTCACAATCCCTGCTTTTTGAGGTTACTGGTGGCCATGTGGCAATGAACATGAGAGCTTTACCAAAAAGGCATAAAGAAAGGGCAAACAAGGGTCTTGAGAAAATTCTGCATTAAATTATTCATATCTCCTCGACAGTTGTATTACAAGATCACAACAAAATCAGCACACTTATGGTATTTTATGTTTTCTTGAAGGGTTTGGGTTATACAGTTGAGAGTGGCTCTATCAATAGAATCCAGGGAAAGGCATTAGCATTGGAGCCAGCTTAAGTGGCTTTCTTATAGGCATCTCACTAGAGTAGGAGGGTCTCTCAAAAGGCCTGAATAAATCTGCCAGCACAATTGCTCTCAGCAATACCAGGGATCATGATGCAAATGTAAACATTTATTTACTTTTTAGTCTTGAAAAAGACTAAAATGATCTTTTTCTAAAGGGAACAAAAAGCATCACATCATACGAAGCATCTAGTTTACAAGATAGAAATTATCATAATGATAAGGAACGAAGAAGCTGGAAAAGCAATATGATAGCAGAAATTGCATAAATGGAATAAATGCAATTTATTGCATTTATAATGCATAAAACACATTATAAATTATAATACATAAAATGCATAAATAAATAAAATGCAGTATAGCAAAGGCATTAAGAGAACTGTTACTGATCACAGTCCTGAATAACGAGGCTATGAATTATGTGAGCCAGTCCAGTGTCATTGCATTTCAACTCTGTCATTGCTCAGGTACCTGCTAGAGCAGAATAGAACTGGCATATTATTATCACCAGGTCTCAAAAAACAAAACAACTCATGACTCTCAAAAGAAAATTTGAACATTTTGGTGATTTTTCTCTATTTCTCTTCAAGGATTTCTCCTTCCAATCCCTTTAGGTGCACAGCCATATTCCAGAAGGCACCGTCCAACTTGATTCCAAAGTGAATGTTCTATTTTCCAAGAGATGTATTCCATAGTCTTTAGAAACTAGTTAAGGAACTGTTTACCCTTCTTATTATATGCAATTTTCACTAAGTAGCAAACTTAAAGCAGATTTCAGCTTTCTCTGAGCAGAGTCAACATCTTATCTTGGTTCCTTTGCTGAAGACAATTAGAGTTAGGCTAAAGTTTACTTAAATCAGTATTTCCAAGACAGGAATTTGATCCTAATATCTTCTCTGTAGGAATTGCTTAAGCAGGAAGATTTCATAATATGAATGAAAATTTCTACACAAAGGAGCTGATCGTGTAAATAAGAGGATTAAGATACTGTCCTCAAACTATAACCACCTAGTCTCTCTGAAAGAAATACTTTGTAACTGATACCTTCTAAATTTAGAGGACTCTTTCATCTTTTAATAATACCCAATGCTTTAATGAGTAAAGTATAGCAAATGACATTTTTGGTTGCCATAGCAACAAAATTTTTCTTATATGTTCCCAGGCTGAATGCCTTTTTCTTTTCCTTGTGCTTTGTTTTAGCAGGATAAAAGCTACAGCTATAATAAATTCAACTTCATTATTCTCTATTACAAATAAATGAAAGAAAAAGAATATATGCTCCAATAATAGAATATGTTCATACTTAATTACTAGGTGCCATTATTTTGAAGGCGTAATGTTGCTGACAAACATAGTGGCTCACTGCTCCACAGAGTAATTAATAGTGTTGTTTATTGTACTATAAGTTTTTCTCTTTGTCAGACACAATTTGTTAAGTAAATTAGATCCTGAAATTCATGTGGGTTTAAAAGATAGTGAATAATAAAGTATTAGCGAGAATTTAATGATACTGAAATAGCTAGAGAGAAAAGTAATAATCTGATGTAAACAGTTTCCATGGTAATGACTTAAATCTTTCAATACTGAAGGAAAAAATATCATAATTTAAAACCTGTATGCTTGTGTGTACATTTTTAAAACAGGCATGGATCAGGCATGCATCAGCATTCCATTTCAGACAAAATCTTTCATTTTAAGATTTACTGCAATCCAAAGCATCAGAGGACAGACATTTCTGTCACATAATATCTGTCACCTCTACAAGAACCAATATGTTTTTCCTCTTCAGCAGAAGTGAGATTGTTTTACTAAAATCTTTTAAATTTAAGACAAAAAGTCCACTATAGAAACTAATTCTGTCTTTATTAAGTCTAATTACATGTCATCATCTAGCTATAAACAGGTGACTCTTTTCTTCAAAGTTTTCCTCTCTAAGTTTATTAGCCCATCAAACTATGGCTATGAGTCATGAAATTCTTCGGCATCACAGAAAGTTCCTTCCCTTGAAGTACTTCTCAATACACCAAAGAGACAGAGAATAATTAATAATAAAAGAGATAAAGATTATAGACTTCACCTTCCCAAATTAGGTCTTAAAATGTCTCCTCTAATTAATAAAAAAGCACCACCTGCATTTGTTACTGTTTTTGAGAATAAGTACAGACTTAACAAAATTTCTTTCTGGTTTATGGCCAATTAATTTAAAAGTTTTAAAAAAGAAATGTAAGTTTTAGTTTATAAATAGTTCTTTCAGTCTGCAAGGACTGTGAACATACTGTTTACACCTTACCTGTTTACACCTTTTCTATCCCAGGTAAAGCTTTGATTTTCATGTCCAAAGAATTTGGTTGTTTCAGTGTTTGTGTAAAAGGAAATAACAGCATGTTGATTTAGAAGATATTGATTAAAAATACTTATGACCAGGAATATTCTGGCTGAAATTTCATTTCCGAAGGCTGTATGAAGAAAGACATTTTTCTTTTGACTAGAGACAGAAAATTCCACCTAATGGCTTAAAAAATGTATACATGTTCTCTTGGCTTTTTGCAACTCCTTGCGTTCCTCCCACAAAGCGCATGACAACATTTTATTCCCTTACTTTGTGGTTTATCTTTGGCGAACAAAGCCATTGAGACTATTAAATTTCTCTAGGGAATTTCTAATTATTCAGTTGAATAAGTGGCAATGCTCATTATAATTATATGTCCATACAAATAAGAGAAAACACCTAAAATCCTTAATGATCTATTTTCTTTGGTCAGCAAATTATTTGTGACCTTTTCCATTAGAAAAGAAATAAATTGTATTGATGAAGATATTCTAAGTCTGCACCAAGACCAACAACCCACCACAACAGAAACCTCACAATGGACTAGGAATATCAGAAATGAAAAATTTTATTTGCTGTTTATAGACTTAGATTAGAACTGTGTTTGCATTATGAGCTGACCTGAAACTAAAAGCCTGTGAGGTTCTATAGAGTGGATATCAAGGAAAACTAAATTTTTTCTAATTGTATTTTTCAAATACTCTTAAATGCTAGAAAGATGTAGAACTGTGAATGTGATTTTGAACGAATCAATTGTTCATTCATTTTAGTTATGATAGTGGTATCTGTTAGAAATACAACCACAAATATAGAAAGGTAGACTGGGGGAAGGAGGAGTTCTAACTAATCTGCAGATCAAAAACAGGCTAAAATTTTTATTGAAATTATACTTCAGGTTATTGAAAGTAAAGATCAGGAGTCAGAAAGAATTAGACTGAGCTCAGTCATTCTGTAATTAAATTTATTATTGATGCAATTTACATGCAATGCTCTTCAGTGTAAATTATCTAATACTTATATTATTACAGAAATGTTATTTTCATATGAAGAATCACTTAGAAAAAATGAATTATTTCAGTCACGTATGACAACATTAAAACATCTTTATAAAAGAGATGTCTTTATAAAATAGATGAAATTAATAAAAAGGCTTTCTTTGCATACAGTGCTTTGTAGAAAGGGACTGCAGTGTGCAGAAGTTAAAGATCAGAGAGAGAAAAGGACAGAGTCATGATTTTGTTAAGGGAACCCTCCTTCTCTAGCCTCTACAATGCTCAGTTTTATTCCTTTTCAAGGCCTACCTGAATGAACAAAGTTACATAACAGAAAGGGAGTGAAGGCAGAGCTAGGATGGCTTCTACTCCTTGTTTGCAACTATTTTCTGCAAATCCTATATTGGCACAGTACAGAGGGGGGTCTACTGCAGATCAGAGTCCTTCATGTATCTTATAAAGAAGTCTCACCCACACAGAACTCAGTCATGTAGCCAAATTTTTTCAGAAATAATGAAAATAATCAAAATTTGCAGACAAATCCACTGATAATTGTCAAATACAGAAGGATCAAGGCTGTTTTGATGCCTATTTGACTCATGAAATGTATGAAAGCATCACTGAAGTACATGCACTTTTTTAAAAAAATCCCTTTTTTTTACTTACAATTTAGAGCGAGACTAGAGAGTTTGTTGGGGAATTAGCTGATTTCTGCCAGGAAATTCACAAGAGAAGGTTTTAGCATCTAGATTATTAAAATCAAACAGACTCTTTTCTTCTTTTACATATTCTTGTAATTCTGTACGTACTTTTTTGCAACAATGGAATATCTGCCGCTGAGAACCCAACCAGTGTCAGATGCTGCACTGCACATCCTCAGCTAGGAGCAATGGAAGCAAATGTTCACTTGTGCTGACTTCAGTCACCCACTGTAACCTACTGAGTTTAGTGTGTAAAGATGGATTGGCTGAATATTTGTCCCTGATAATCCTTCACAGGAGTTTAATATAATAAAGCCTACCAGAAGAAGGTAACTCTGTCTTGGCTCAGACAGAAAAAAAGCTCTCTCGAGGACAGGTTTCTAAGTTTGCCTACACAAAATGGGGCACATTTTTAGCAGAATAAGCATTGGAAAAGGGAGGGAAATGGAGCTGGAAGTTTTGATAAACAGATAAAGATAGAAAATTCTTGATGCTATAAGTAGACAAGTTATTCCAAATTTAGATAGCAAAGAAATAAAGGCCTTAGATGCTTAAGTAATAGGTCTCATGTCTGATATTTATTTATGAGCCAGACCCTACTGCTGTGTGAAAAGGAAATGAGCTGTTTTTTCTCTCATTCAAGCACCATATTGACTTCTGCATTCAGGTGCGCTTAGGTCCAGGAGGAGCCATTAGATCACTTAGTATCACCATAAATAATCACTTAGCATATGTAGTCCAATTTATTAAGTCTAATATTTTCAATCAAGCTAGATTTGTGGTAGACAAAATTTGAAATAAACATCTGGAACACCTGTGACATTATTACCTATATTTGGTTGGTGTTATGTTAAGAAACAAACATACTTATCACCAAAAAAGACACACCAAAAGGTTATTTCTTTAATTTACTACAATGTTGATTATATTTCTTATGACTCAGAGGCTTGGGCCTTTGTGTTCTTAGCAGATTTGGAGGGAAAATCAGCAGAAAAAAGCCTGAGGTGTTTTCAAGAGGTGATATCCAAATGATCGTAAGAAGTGTGCTATATATTTACAGAAAGGCTGGAAAGTGAAAGCAAAACCAGCATCAGAAATTATCAGTCTAATCAAGAAGGAAGTTCCTGTCTGACTCTAAATTAAGTGAACAATATAATCCTGAGCATATAAACCAGGCAAATGAATTAGGCACTCTAGAGAGATTTTCATAGAATATCTAAAACTCATCTGCCATAACATTTTATTTCCTCCTCTGACTTGTTGAGTAAAGAACTGGCTAATGCTTCACACTATGATACAATAATATCATCAATATAACTTCATTTAGTTCAGCCTAGTTGCTATCCCATATCTCACAGCCATCACTCATGGCTCTCCAAGGAAAATCACTAATACAATACATATTTGCTCTGCTCATTCGGGTTTAGTTAAAAAGAAAAAAAAAAAAAAAAAAAAAAAAAAAAAAAGAAAGTTGCATCCAATTTCNAAAAAAAAAAAAAAGAAAAAAAAAAGATAAAAAAGATGACTTTGAGCAACAAAACTTTCTGGAGCTTTACTTTCTTCATTTACTTCCTTTACTTCCATTCTATCTTTACAGTAAACCAAGACATTACCTAATAAGAAAAAAACAACCCTGCAAAAATCCCAGAAACAAACACCTTATTTGGTACTCTGACTTAAAACTCCACAGAAATGCCACTGCATGTCTTTACCCCTCTTGGACTGGGTTTTGATAAACATGACATTATGCTCTTCACATACCCCAGACACATACAAAAATATGTCTGTAGTGACTAAAAAGATCCACTGGGACCTGTATTGCATGTATTACATGTGTATAGGTTATAAAATGGAAACAGCCAAAATAAATTTCATCTTTTTTTTTTCCAGCGCTCTAAACTTGAAGTTCAATTTTTTTGACCCAAAGGCTATGAATTTGTGAGATTCAGATATTTATCTTCCTCACAGCATATAAAACTGGCCAGAGACTAATTAAAATGCACCAAAAGACAGATTTAAATCGTGGATTTCTAACCTTTTTCTACTTACTGTTTTTTAAACAGGTTTTCATCTTCTCTCATTCTATAGTTTCTCCATTTTGTTCATAGCCTAAAAGAAACAGAAAAAAAGTGCCTAGTTTGAGTAGAGATTTGTCAATCTAGTAACTTTTCCATGACTAATCACTGTTTTAATAACATTTAAGTGATTGTTCTTTCTATTGCTACAAGTATTTCTCTATTGCATTTAATGCACTGGTTTAATAAAACAGATGTCTCTAGGATAAATTTGACATTCTCATACAAATAGTATATTGTTCTAATGATAAATGATGATTCCATTTGCTTCAGCAGTTGTTCATTATGTTGATTCATTCAACAGGAAAGGACAATTGTCAATGGATTCTTTGGTGACAAGCAAATCACCTTTGACTAGATACATTGGTTTTAAATATTTATTCCTGTTAAATTGTGCATTTCAGGTCAATTATTCAAGCTACTCTTAATGAATAATGTTATGACTGTTTTAATAAATAAATTATCTGAAAAGCAGCCTTTTTTAGCCCGTATTTTTATATATCTGTGTGTAATCAATAAGTTTATTGGGAGTTGTTAATCAAAAGCTGCGAAATACCTTGTTAAATGCACATTAAGCAATGTAGTGTACAGCACTTCAGATGTTCTTGGTTACTTGGGTTATGTATTTTTATTTTGGATTCTTGGAAAAAGTGAATACTGATTGATGAATAGCAGTTATTACATTTCAGAGTAAATTCTCAGGAGAAAGCAGTCATCAAAAACTCAAAGCTTGTAGCTTCATTGTATGTATTTTTCTATACCTTATCCAAACACTTCTCAGTAACAAATTATTATTACAAAATGAAAACAAATATTACTCAATTTAATAGTTATCCTCAGAAATATTCACTCAGCAGTTCTTTCCCTTCATCACAACCCAGGATTTGTTACATAAATGTCAAAGTAAAACTGATTCGGTACAAAATGTAGGTTTCTCAAACTTGTCCATACTTAGTATTTCTATCAAACTAAAGAGTTGAATTTTTCTATGTTGGACTTCAGCTTTTTTTATGAACATAGTATTTCAAATATTTTTCTCCACCTCATCATAACGTGAATCATGTTCATACATTCTTCACACTGCGTTAATACATGTACATACACACCAAGTGTGTTTTCATATATTATGACTTCTGTATTTGAGCTATGGGAAGATACTATAAATCCAGATTTATATATTACTTTGCTTCAAAGTAATTGTTTTCTCTTTCCTGGTTCAGGAAACATTTCAAATAACATTAGGCCAGGACCTTTCTGGCTACTATAAAATTAACCCTGTCCTGGCTGAAACTGGGACAGCTATACATGTACCTTTAAGTTGCCTGAAGTTCTGTATATTGGAAGAGCACAAAGGGACATTTTGACTATCTTGCAAATTGCACAGTTCACCAAGACAAAATGTTCTCCAGGGCAACTCAGGAACGGAAAATTAAGAAGGTTCTGGTATGAGATGTTAGTGCTGCAAAATGGGCATCCTGTAGATTAAAGCTGTATGTGAAACTTTTTGATGGCATCATGCAACAGAGGAAGCCACAGGTTTTAATCTTGGAAAGACTGTTAGGAGCTAAATCAAGTAACTTAAATGTTCCTATCTGTAGCTAGCATACTACTACAGTTTTTCCATGACTCAGTCTTGCCCTGATGGTGCTGGAGGGCAGATGTTGAAGTAGAACAGGTGTGGGTGGGAGATATGAACTTAGAATAAGAATAATTTACAATTTTATTGCTTCTTTTTCAGCCTTTACATGTTTAGTTCCTTGAAATATGAGTAAAAGTGATAAGAGATTAAAGTGATGCATTGGAGAATCTAAACTCTGGACAAAAAAATACTCTTGTAATTTTTTCCTACTACATGGATAGGCTTAGATGGAAGGAAGGAAGGAAGGAAGGAAGGAAGGAAGGAAGGAAGGAAGGAAGGAAGGAAGGTAGGAAGGAAGGAAGGATTTAGCTATCTAATTTATATCAGAAATTAAGAGATGCGACAAGAAGAAAAACAAAAAATCAAGTATAAATAGATGACGGTAAAGACAGGCAAAGTCAGTGGTTCAAAGCATGTTTTTCTAGGACATGGTGATACATGTACAGAACCTCATTAAAGATGATTTGAGAATCAGATAATGGTTTTCCCTGCTGTTGGTAAGACAATTATTGCTGAAAGAGTGAAAAAGTAGCTTCTGTTTCCATCTCTGCCTTTCACTGAATGCATTAGGAAAAGTTACTATGCTCCTTCTTTCCCTGCTGCATCAGCCAGAATTAGATGATAAGGATTTTATTTCATATTTAAAACAAGGAATAGATACTGTGCAAGGTTTAGGCTGAATTAAAGACCCATATTTTGAATGCAAAAGTCATATTTTTTTAGCCTGTAGTTGTGCCATTTAGATAGCAGTAAGTCCTCTTCGTTTCAGCCAGTGAACGTAATAGCACTGCAGAATGCTTTTTTCTAAAATATAGATCAATCTTCTCAGTTTAATTTCTCTAGAACTAAGTTAAACTGATTTGACTCTCATCCTTCAGGAATCGCCTTAATCGAATTTGCGTTGTCCAAGAAAAACATTTTGTCAAACAACGTAATCCTCCTTGTCCAAATGTATAATCCAAAACCCAAGAGTAGTGTACATTGCCAGAGATTCATTTTTCTAACACCACTATTTTCTTGATTAATCAAGATAAACAAATCCCCCAAAATATTTTATTCAACTATCTTCCCTCAAATAATTTAGACATACAAAAGAAACTACAGTAAAAAAATCCTAACTGATTTTCTGACAGCAATGTTAGCTGAAGTCCTATGTCAAGGAATATTTCTGCCTTTCATGGGCACAAAGATTTTTGTGTAATGAAATAAATATCATTGAAGTATATGTAATGTTTACATCACATGTATCTCAGAGAGGTTGTGTTTTGCATGCACATTTAATTCAGTCTGGTTTGCAGATTTGCCACTTCTGCTTCCTGTTAGTTCATAAGGCTGTCCGCAGCAGAAACCAGAAGCTAACATGATCTAGCAAAGTATTTTGTGTCATAAACACCTCTCTAACATTCTGAAATGGCCTTGGTCCAAATTACTTAACCTTGTTGTCCACATTTTCCCTTAACCTTAATGGGACTGTAATATTTGGGTACTTTCATGACAGAATGAATTAGCTCTAGTTACAATTAGTATATAATTACCTTATTGGCAACAGGAGCACGTGGGCTGGAGAAAAGTCAGCACTTCCTGAGTCAGCACTGCCTGCAGAGGATCCCTGGTTTTCTGCAGAGTACCCCGTGGCCCTCCACACCACACCCCACACTATGGATCCCATACGTATCCCTCAGCTACCTTCAACTGAACAGGCACATTTATATGGTACAATACACATTTAAAAAGGAAGAACTTTCTCTAACTCCATCAGAAAAGTCTTCATAAGTAAAGTTATTCCAGCACATGGCTGCACTATTGATTCCAGGGTGAGTTTGCTTGAGGTACTCTGAGCAGTGGTCTGCCAAGTAACACGAAGCTCTCCTCTGGCAGCTGAAATTTCTGTTATGATTTATGATTTTTGGACCCTGTGCAGCTCCTGAGAGTGACAGAATGATGTATCAGAATCTTAAATATGGGTTTGGTAATGTGTCACATTAGCTCAAAGATCACAGCTGAATTCAGTGCAAGCTGTCTTTAGTTTAATTGATAAGAAAGGAAGAGTAGATATGGCTTTGATATGAGGGCGGCGTCAACTCAAATATCTCCTCCTACTGTACCTCTTTTTTCTCCTAAGGAATTACAGATACATAATTAGTGGAAAACATCAATTGTTTAAATTGTTTATTCCTTTAATGTTTTTATTCCCCATGCCTCCCTGTCAGATCCTTCCACACATAACAAGAATAACGACATTGCATATTTAATACAGAGGATGAGTTGATGGGAATAAAACTCCCTCTCAGAGGGGTTTACTTTACCAAATCCCTGTAGACTATTAATCTTCCAGTTCTCTGAAGCAATTCAGAACAATAATCAAAGAAAAGCAAGCACAGACAGGATATGGGGAGTGAGGATCATTTTTTGTTTGTCTTGTCTTGTTTTCCCTTTATAGTGAGAGATTATTGAGCCAGAAAAAGCTATTAGGACCCAAACAGGGAGGTTTCATGCCTCCTACTTATTTGGTGGGGCCATGACTGTGTCTCATTCATATTCTAGTGGATTGGCCTTTTGTGGCCTGCTGAAAAGCCATAAAGGCAATGACAGCAAGAATGACTGCATTGCAAGTGCACCCTTTCTCATTTCCATCTCTTCTCACTTCTGAAACTGACATTATTAGAAAGTCAAATGCAATGGCTGCAGGGGTTCCTGCTTTTTTTTTTTTTTTTTCCTGTCCTTTTATTTCCCTTTTAGATTTTAGTTCTTTATTTCATGCCACAGCCCAGGCTCTCTACATTCCTGTTCACAGTCCAACCACTCTCCAGTGGGTACACATACATCAGTGAAGTCTGTCTCTCTTGGTCTCTGTTTTTTGTTTGAATTTACTTATTCAAATCTCAGCTGCTGTTGTTAGATGGCATTTAAGCTTGACAGATATACTTCTATAATGATCCAATTCACAAAAAACCAGTTCTAAGTTAAAAAAAATAAATAGCTAAAGAAAAAAAACTGGATAAAAATCCCCCATCCATCACTATCCATACATTGAATTAACTCTGATGATGATTTTAAAAGTGTGTTTACATGCTAATGCTTTCATTAGGATTGAAGCTTAATACAATTATAAACTTTTTAAAGGACATCACTTGATTCAGGAAGATTATTTAACACTAATTATAGCATGCAACTCAAGAGTGTAATGAGAGTAAGTGGAGAAAACATGCAAGGGAACATGCAACACTAACAGAAACATGATTACAAGAACAGCTCTCAGTTGAAGATTTTGAGACAAATCTTATTTTGAGCACATGCGTGAAATATTAATCTATCTCTTTAGGCACAAGACAAGTGCCTCCTAACTTGTTTTCAGTAATAGGTGTCACAGTAGAAATAGAGAGATAGAGGTAGTGGATAGGCTATTTAGTGACCTTTGCTGACTGACTGGACATCTTCTGTAAGAAAACAGCTAAAAAAATCTAAAGCTTTATGTGAGAGAAATAGCTAAAAGAATAATGTGGACAATTGTCATGCAAATGAACAAAAAAAAATAATCTCTGCAGTAGAAAGGTGAATGAAGAAGATTGCTGGAAAAATTGTTTTTCATAGTAAGCATTTAAGCAGCATATAAGGAGCAAATAAATGGAATGCCATGGCATTTACTACACATTGGTCTTTCTATGCTGCATGGACATTAAATAGCCTACGGCAGTTTCACTATCAGCAGGATTTGTCCCTGAGTCCTTGACCAAAATTTGTCTTTGTTTCTCTTGCTGGGCTGCATGCTGATTTTCCCTGATCTGTTTGTTTGCCAACATCTATCGCAGAGCTAAATTTGTTTCAGTGATGATGTGGATACACAGCTGTAGGACAAAATGTTACACAGAAGTTATGAATGAAAAATGTTGTTATTATTATTGCTATTATTATGTCATAAACACAGAATTTGGAATTCCAGCTAACATCACTTAAGTTCTTAGATCCAGTGTTTGAGATGTGGTGTTCTTGTTCTGCTTCCTAAAGTTACCCTCTTAGTAAACAGAGTTGAAGCTTTCCTACTTCCAGATACATGGCAAACTTTCCATTGTGCAACGGTTCTGATTTCTCTCCTCATTAGAAGGCAGAACACTAAAAAGAAAAAAAGGAATTTTTAATTAAAGGTTATAGAACTGCATTGGACCAATGCTAATTGCATGAACATGTTTAGATAACATAACATGATGGGTAATACACCACCACTGAGCAAAATCTCACTTTATGAGAGAAATTCCTGACACAAAAACTATTGACCTACATCAGGTACATACTTGTGCTAAGTGCTGTTAAAAATTATGGAATGCAATTAGTTTTTTCCTTCATGAGTCTTCTGTGATGGTCTTTAACCATGATCTTTTAGGAATGCAATTAGTTTTTTCCTTCATGAATCTTCTGTGGTGGTCTTTAACCATGATCTTTATGAATATCACCAGGCTTTCACCTCCCAACTCAGAAGTTGCTTACCAGCAGATAGTCAAAAGAGTTCTCATCAGTTTCCATGAGATCTGGTGAAACAGAAGACTTTTATTTCCTCTGCACATGCTAGGTTCCTTCCTTCATCAAAAGCCTGAAGGGTGCAAGGTTGTGTCTCTGTACACTTGACTTTCATGGTACAACAGAGCTGACCTGTGTATCTTTGGGGTTTTGTAGATTACTGCAGTAAGCAGTATGACTACTGCCAGGAGACACTGCGAACATCCTCTGCATCAGAGTACCTCTTCTCCCAGGTTCAAAAAGAGGATACTCCTGTTTCTAGGGACCCATCATATGGTGCAGTTTTTGTCTTGAGTTGGTATTTCCCTGCACAAATGAACCTGCATGCATTTAATCCCTGTGCCTGATGCACAAGTGTTAGAAAGTGCCTGTCCTTGTCCTCAGCACCTGTCATCAGAAACCACCCACAGCCAGAAGAAATGAAGCACACGTGATCCTGCAGCCCAGGGTGTCTGACAGCTGTTGGCCCTTCGGACACGTGGAGAGCTGCTGGTGGGTGATGCTGTAGCAGCCAAGCTCCAGCAGGGCTGAGAGAGTGGCTCCCTGTGCAAAGGAAGCATCCAAAGCATGCAGTAGCAGCAGCAGAATCCCAGCACTGCTGTTACCGTGGAGACAGAGGGAGGGAGGGAGAGAGAGAGCATGCAAATATGTGTGTGTGGGGAGGGGGATGGATCAAGGAAGGAAAATTGGGAGGAACTATAGCAGCAAGCATTTTCTGGCATATTTCACATCTAGAGTTACCAGTTTGTTCTTTACCCAATCTTGCTGCAGTTCCCCATCCTTCAAATCGGTAATGGCAACAATTCCAACAGCAGCTCTGTACAAAAGTCATATTTTCACTATTTTTGTCATATTTGCCCCTTTCGAAACAGATCATCATAAGGAGCTTTTAGTGCTGTCTTCCAGAGGTACTAGAAAAAGCATGATTCAAAAGACACACTGATTGCAGCTTAATTAGACATTACTGTTTACCAAAAGTAACTCATGCTGTATTAGTGTTTCACATTATGTAACAAAGATTCCCAAACATTTCTTCAGCAGCTGTATGAACTGTCAGTGAAACTAAGGACTCAGCAAAGGTCATTGTTACTGAAGGAGGCTGAGTAGAAATTCCTCTCTGCACTGTCCTTTCACAGTTCATTTCTGTTCTTTATGTGCAGTATTCTGTCCCTGTGATGTCTTTGCCATTATGTTAAATGGATGATCTTTGTATTCAGATCTTAGAAAAGGTTAATGGTTATTACTGCTATATGGTCCAGGAGGTAGAGTTCAGAATGATAATTCAGATTCATGCCCATGCCTATTTATGTAGACGTTTGTCTGAATAGCAGCTGAGCTTCAGCTGCCTCCCTCTCTCAGCCCAGCTCAGCCCTGATTTTTCCCTGTTCATACAGAGGGCTGCAACACCACAAGGTTTTTGTACCTGCTAAACCTTCCATGCTCTGGGCTTCATTGCTCTTGGTGGAAAGAAGCCAGTACACCTCCAAGGCTGGACATTCTATCACAAATATTTTCCATTTTATGCTTGTTTAATATGCCAGATTAAGTCAGGTTTAACATGAAAATGTCCAAAGGAAAAAAAAAAACCAAAAAACAAAACACATAATTCCCAATCAGTGGTTGACATACTGTTTTCCAAATACTCTAACTTTGAAAGAGCCTAGATGAATTTTATATTAGACAAGCACATGGGAGACAGGTATACTTGCTGACTTAGAATGGTACAATTGGCTCTATCCAGGTATAGTTGCTCATGGATTTATTTAACAAAAATCCACTTTGCAGTCGTCAATGCTTCCACTGATTTTAATATTTTGGGCTGTGAGTTTCCCTTTAACATTCTGTTATCAGGTCAACTCATCTGGAACCTCATTTGAGATAAGGTAATCTGATGCTTAATGAGCATTATATTTTCCAGATTAAATAGTCTTCCATCTTTCCCACTTTGAACTTGTAGTGTCTTGCTGCAGGATTGAGAAAGAAGTTTCACTTTGTGGCTGGAAGTTTTTTAACTTTTGTTGTAATTATGGCTGATTTTTTTGTTGTTGTTGTTGTTGTTGTTTTGGTTTTGGGGTTGTTTTTTTTTTTTTTTCAATTAGGGAAGTCTTCTTATTTTTAGAAAAATTACAAAAATTTCTGGAAAAATATTTATTATAAGAGCATCAATTTTTCAGAAAAAGTAGTTCTGAAAAGATATATATATAACCATTTTTAGGAACTGTGTTTGTTAGCCAGGAGGGAAAAGGAAAGTATAGGGGAGGGAGAAACAAAAAAAACATAGTGAAGGGAATTCAGAAAGTTAAAATATTTCCCTCAGCTGAGAACACTGACCAACATCATGAAAAGGATTCTCCAGTGCAGTCTGGATGTATTGTTCAGGGATGCTTAAATAATGAATTTTTCTTATATGATCATCTGGTTTAAGTTAGGAATAATTTTTGGTTTTGCTGGGTACAAGTGGCTGCAGTAATTTAAGAACCTTCCCTTGTTAGCACAGATGAATGGATCTCTTTCATCTACCACTAGATGTCATGCACTGATATCTGTCCCCACAGTGTAGGCCAGGATTACAGACACAGACAGAAATGTAGGAAAATTCTTCCCCTTAAACCTTTTTAGTTTTTTGTTGTAATTTAAATTTAAATTATGAGAAACATGACAACTGCTGATCAATTGACTGTTTATTTTAGCAGATTTTTTGGTCATGTTTTCTGGGTTTCTGATACTTGAAAATTGTTTGCCCAAATGTACATTGAATATCTGAATTTTTATTATACAATATCTACAAATGTTCATTGGTAGTTTTCATGCTTCTGTAAGCCAGATGTAAATATTATGACAAATTTGGAAGTGAGTAGAGAGAATCTCAGAGATCAGTTGGACCATTAAATTTTTTCTTTCCTTAAGCACTGAACAATAACACAATGGCACTCTAATTTTACCTCTAGCATAATTTATCCCATCTCTCCCCTGCCCACATTTCATTTTGAGCTGCCTGTTTGCTAAGATATCTCAGACGTACAGTACCAGAATTGATAAATATTTCCTTCAAAACATCTTTTCCCTAACAGAAAATAGTTTTTTAAATACCTTTTTTTTTTTTCCTAGGTCCTTTTTACTGGGAAATAAGGGATTTTTTTTCAGTTTCAAGCCAACTTTTTGGCAGGAAAAAGCATTTCAATTTTGCTTTTACCAAACAAATGAAAACAAACTATTTTCGAAGAACAATTTCTACAAGATAAGAAAATAATTCACGAGAAATTCGCACGAAGAAATAGGATTTTGCTGATGGCTCTGCAAGCCTTTTGAGATAAATTTTACTGCGCCATTTTTTAATGAGGTAAAGTGACTTGTCTCAGTTCATAGAATGCCTTGGTGACAGAAGCATAAATAGACCCCTGGCATCCAGATTCCCAAGCTTTTAGCTGATTATTCCAGGTTAAACAGGTAGCATTATAATCTGAAGGCTCCAGCTCTCACAGTTTCTGTTTACCACTGCCTGATAATTCCTCCTCCCAAAGATATGTATAACACCCGATATAAAAACAGACTCGATGTGTGGAGAACCAGAGAAAACCATGGAAACAAGATGAGCTTAGTGGCATAAGTCCATGCACTATATATATATTGAATGTTGCAGTTACTTCACTAAGCAACAGCTTAGTGTATGGTATAAAAATAAATGCTAGAACATCTTAAAATTCTAGATTAAAACAAAATGACATATAAAAGCACAAAATCTTCCTGGCAGTCAAAGTACTACATTGATAAAAATCTTTGCTGCTGACAGAGTGGGACCTGGTGCTGTTTGTTAGATACTCAAGTGGTTCTAAAGGTCATGAAAGCCTCTCTATATAACATGATTATAGTATAATAGAAAAAGGTAACTGACTCAATCTTCCAGTTACTGCTTGCTTTTATTGAATTTCTATATTCATTTCTGCTTAATTAGAAACAAAATTAAATTTATTTCAATGCCAAGTTGTGGCCACTGTTTTCTCAAACCACATTAAAAAACAAGATGAATATTTGCAGATAATATTCATATTTTGCAAGAAAATTTGGCTGCCTGGTTTTTATCATCTGAGAAAATTCATTAATTTGGATTGATGTCCCAATCCTCTCCTGGTGAGTAATGGTTGAAATGAAATGATGTACAGTTAAACAGAACAGAGGTACACTGTGAGTTAGAGCAGACTGTGATTTTAAGTGCTATGTTACCATCTCTCACTATAAAGGAACAAATCTTTTGCTAGTAAAAATGAAGCACTCTGTGGCACTGAGTTGAGCCATATGTGTCAGAACTAGCAGGAGAGCTGCTGAAAGGTCAAATATGCCAAGTACAGGAAAGTTTGTCAGAACCTGACAGAAATTCTTCAGCTGAAAAATCATCTGTTTGAGAATGTAGATTCCTCAAAATCAAATATTTAACAAACCACATTTCAACATTACCAAGGTCCTGACAGAAAGTCAGGAAGGCTCTGAATAAACCTTGCCTGCCAAAAATGTGTCAATACCTGACTGCAAGTCACTCATCCATTTCCTTGGGGGTTTCTTGGGCCAGGGTGGGTGGGGATGAAAGGCTTTTTTGAACCAGGCTTTAGGTTAAAAACCCTGTGCCAAACGACTGCCTTTCTGTCAAATTTCTGCCCTCGAGAGGACTGTGGTCCCTGGCTTCTCTTGCTGAAGCCTTCAGGTTCAGCAATCCGTACGTTTGCGCTTTTTGCTGGTTTTGAGGTTCCTGGAGCTGTGATCTGCTCTGTCACACCATGTTACCTCTCAAATGCTGCAGGAAAAATCTGTTTGCATGCAAGGGCACAAGCTGGTGAGCACCTGACTGGTTTGGCACGGGAAGTACTGCCCAAACACTGCTGTCTTTGCTCTGCTGCAAAGAGCCTGTGCCTCACAATGCTCTGACAACACACCTTGGTCTGTCAGAGACACCAAAGTGATTCACTCCTTGATGAGCTTGGATAAGACAACACAGCTGTGACACTTCATATGATATTTAACTTGTCACTGTTGCCTTAAATATGCTTAACCAGGCACTTTGTACAGAAAGAGAGAATCTTCCTGAACAAGATAATTGAGGATCCTATAGCTATGTTCTTTTGAAACCTTTGAAGAGGTCTATACAAACTGAGTGATATTTAATAGATAGCTTGAAGCTGCTATCTGTAATTTAACATTCATCATCCCTGCACTTACCACAGTAACTTCATTGTATATGTAGAGTAAAATAAGCCTGTTTCTAAAAAGAGAGGAAATATATAGGTCTTGGCCTCTGACTATCTTGAAACTCTTTGATGTGCACCCTTTCCTATCTCTGATCACCTTTCTATCAGACTCTGTGAGGTCCTAAATGTCTCCCCAAACCAGAACAGTATCACAAGCAGAAGAACATCTGGTGTAGAGAGCAAGTAATACAACATAAGGTGATAAGGAAGTTTTTCCGTTATGTTTCTGCAACAAATGTATTTCAGGAAAGCTAATATTTATAGCTACACTCTTGTTGATAATGGTAAAGGGAAATAAAATGCTGTAAGCTAAGCTTTATGCTTATGCAAAAGAGCAAGGCATGCCAGTAGGTTCTCAGCGTGCTATGGAGAAACAGAACTGGAGCATCTTAAGCATAATAATATTCTGGCAAAGCCACAATTATCCCCTATTAGCATTTTTAAATTTTATTAATCCAAAAATAGTCTGTATATATTGAATTATGAGCATTATGAATGCTGAAAATTAGTTTTGATCTTAATCATTTTAGGTAGAATCAAGGAACGCTATCCCTCTTTCCTTTCATCAAATGAAACTGTTTATGAAGCCACTCTTTAAAAATTACTCTCAAACATTACATGTTGTGTGATACCAAGGAAAGTACTAAAAATTATGAGGTAGAGTGCTTAGGCCACTGGCACTTTTCAGTGAGACGTATTTGGACAGCAAGCAAAAGCAGAAGTGTCATGCTTTGAAAAATAACAGTTTCTATTTTTATGTTAAACCATTCAATCCGTTTTCTCAAGTGCTAAATGTTATTGCTGAGAAAAGACATATTTACTGATGACTTTATACAGACATCTCACATTGTTCTTCTGAACTTTGTGGAAATGCACTGTTTCATCATGCCTTGGTGAAGGTATTTGCTAAGAGTTAATGAAATCACCGGTTAAATAAGCGCAGACAATTATGGGAATAGGTATTCCAGTAAGCACTGCAGCCCCACTTAACAGGTGCCAGAGTTAAGGAAACTGCATGCAAAGGCTTCCCTATTGATTAAATAACATAATCTACAGGCATAGATAGTGCAGTGGCCTCTGAACTGGGGGAAGAAGTACTGTCAACAAGATTTCATGATGCTTTTAGAAGTCACAAAGAAGCAGTGAGTGGATTCCTACATCTCAAAATTACACATGGATATGTACCTAATTACTTGTCTTATTCTTCAGGAAGTAGCAGGTGTGCTAAATTATCCATGCCTTGTATGATTCAAGGAAGAGCCCAGACATCTACTTTCTTCCTATTACTCCCTGGGTATGTTGTTTTTTCTTTTTGCCTTTCTAAATTTCTCCCTTAAAGGGATTGACAGCTTTGAACTATCTTCCCAAAGATCTGAAGAATCCAAAGAACAGCGGTTTCTCTAATAAATAATGTCACAGATCCCTATTGGTTTAAAGAACCACAGAGAGCAATCACAGAGGACTGGGGCAACTGGAATCAAAGTCACCTTGATAGTAACGTTGTTAGGAAGCTGTTTTTAACTGCATGAGAACATATGGTCTTTGAAAACACATGAAGAGACAAAAGTTAATAGCTCTATCCATTTCTCTACCTTCTCTTCCTCCTTAAAATTGCAGCAATGCATACTATAACTGGGCACTTCAACTTAAATTTTCAGATCTTATTGCTTTCCTTTACATTCAGCTCCCATGGGGTGAAGTCACCTCTGATCTCTGTGCTTCACAGTCTGGCTGTGCTACCTGCACAACATCTTAACACAGTGATTAACCTACATGCTCTCCAGAATGCAAGAGAATTTAAAAATTTCCCTCTCATGCTGAGTTCTGACTCCATCAATCTCTTTCTCGTAGGAAATGCTAGAGGAAATATTTTCTAGATGGAGTGAACGCACTAAAACCAGCTTGAACTCTGTTTACTCTCTGTTGAGAAATATCTCGTGTAATCTTTATATTATTTTGGTTATTTAACTATAACCTTTTTGAAAAAGAGGCCAGATTATAAACAAAAATGTTCATTATAGCTCCATAGAAAATATAGATTTCCACTACTGAGGGTATAACCTAAAAATAGGCTTCTGTGATGACAGCACATTGTTTAGAAATACAACTTACACATTTTTTTCAAGGATAAAAAAGCCCAACACCAATATAGTGGTCTGTATACATATAAATATATATGTTCTTTATTCATATTGTGATGTGCTAGCTAAATGACAAGCACTAAGAATTCGTCTGTATGTCCCTACAAGGCCTTCTGTCTGTGACTTTTCCTCACAGCTGCTTTATATGAGATTATTCTCTATGCTTGAGTAATTCCCCATTGGCACAGTTGCAGGAAAAGCGTTACTGTCTGCCAAGCTTCTGAACTAATCATTGGTGAGTGTAGTACCCTAGCAGTGAGAACCTGGAGGCTGAAAATTTACATGAATCCATTTTTACTTTTCGTAGCTCTGGCACTGAGCAAAATGCACTAGAGCTTGATCTGTTGCATCAGCTTTGGTTTTTGTTTGTTTGTTTTTGTTTGTTTGTTTGTTTTAAATACAAAAAAATGAAACATTTCTTGTTTTCATTTATTTGCTACAGTGTGTAAGCATTTCGGCCTTTTTGTTTTGTAGTTTAGTTGTTCCAGTTGTTTTTTTCACCATTTTGTATGAAATCTGCTATTTCATGTGAGCATTTCTGTCTGTCAATAGCTGTCCAAAAATAAATGCCCCTAAATAAGTTCTGAAGTTTTCTCTCACTGCTGTTGAAAAATAAAGCAACAAACAAAATGTTGCAGGTGAGCACTGAGCATTCCAATGAAAGGCATGGAGACTGAGTAAACCCAGGTGCACCTTTCCCCACTTGAAACAGTGACTAGCCTGCAAAAAAGTTAAGGCAGAAGTTTAATTTGTGCAAACCTTAGGTTTGAGAAACTGTTTCTCTTACAAAAAAAATAAGCATATCAGAATGGCTGATAGCCTGGGCTGGAAGAAGGGAAGGTTTAGGGCATCTGCCAGGGATGATTTGGAACACAGGCTGCAACCGTTAGCTGAGTCAGGAAGAAGTGGTGTGAGGCAAAGGATAGCTTTAAATTCAATTGAGTGCTATAATCACCAATGTATTCTGAAGCAGATCTTATTTCCAGCTCAATTCTAGAAAACATTCCCATTAAGACTTTGGTTACATCGTTGAACTTATTCTTTTCCTAGAAAAAATATTTGAAGACAAATTTCCAGTGAGGTCTATCTAGTATATTTTTGTATTAGTCACTGGGTCTTAGATACCTGAGTAGTTTAGGGGAAAAAAAAAAAAAAATCCACCTTTTATCCTTTTCATTCATGGAAAATAAATTGAATCTTGTATCAATATTAAGGACCAATACTGTGTCATCTAGTATCTTATATTTTTAATATATAGTTGGAATAAGAGGACTTGACCTGCATAGTAAAGCTATACAGCATCCAGAATATACTGGACACTATTAATTTCTGTCAGATGAAGCCAGAGAGATTTTACCTCTCCAGCTTCTCAGCACCTCAGATTCTGTTGACTTTGCTGTGTTTAATTTTGCTTCAGACCAGTCCAGAACCTTGCAGAAAATGAGCTCTATGGGGTTTTTTTTTTGCCCCCTAACACTTTCTCCATAAGGTGATGATTTCAATTATTGATTTATTCTAGTTGGCTTTGCTGAAATGCTTTCTAGTTTTTTTTCCAATGTCATTTATGTAAAGAGTGATTAATAAAAAAAATTAATTTTTATAAGAATTACAATCATTTGTCTTATTAAAAATCATTCACTTACATACATTCAATTTCCTGTATCAATGAAGTTTTTGACCATCTCAGCCTTCATTATTGAAATTAACACTTCATATGAAAAATGTTCCAAATTTCCCCCTTCATGTATTCCAACTATTCCTTTTTATTCTGTCTAGTGGACTTCCTTAACAACTCTGTTGAATATTAGCAGTACCTGTTAGAAAGATCTGATCTACTTCTATCAAGTTTTGTACCTGGGAGTTTGTCATGTTGCATGGACTTTCTAATTAGTTTCAAAGAAGATTGATTATTTTCAACTTGTTCTCCAATAATCTATGTCCAGAAATTTCTACTTTCTAAAACATGCAAAACAGCATGTCAGATTGAAGAGTGTAAAAAACTGACCTGCCAAGGATTTTTACTGAAATTGATATTGCATCAAAATTCAAAGTCCCAAATTTTAAAAGTATGCACTGCACTGTAATTTTTAAAACATTTTTGAGTACTTACTGCAATAAAATTACTTTATATAAGAAGAATGTCACATTTTTAAGATCAATATTGGCAATATTAGTCAGAAATAACCTTTTGAAACACAAAGATTTTTCCCACCCTGTTATTCTTGTTTGGAGCACTGATACCAAATTTTAACGTGATCTATTTAAAAAACAAATCCTTGTACCACTCTAAGTAGACAGACAGACACACTGTGTTCCTACCACAAACAGGAAGATTGCAAGATCATTTTGTCGAAAGACAGGTAGAAGTATGAGACAGAAATTGGATAAAACTATTGTTTAAAATCAGACAATAAGGTAGCAAATGAACCACAGGTAGCACACAGGGTATTTCAACAGCCTGTTCTCACCTTTAAGTACTTCTTGCTTTTGATCTCCTTTGCCAGGTTTAGTTTATATTCTGCAGGAAGAAGTCTTACCTTTGTTCCATTAGCACCTTGTACTTTCTTAATTGATTTTAGTGCTCTTTGACTTTCTTTTGGAGAATTTATTTTCAGTGAAAAGAACATTTGACCTTGAGGGCATCATTTCTAATTCTAGCTTCTTCTGGTAAAGTTAGAAAAACACTCAGAAGAGGAAAACTGTTATTATAACATGCTAAGTACTATATTATTAGACAAAATTTGTTACCATCTAATAGGGCTTCAGTTGTTTATAAACCAGTGGATTCATTTCTGTGGTAAGAAATAGATAACAAGAGTTATCATGGCAGTCCTGATATTGGTGTCAGCAGCTGAGCAAGCGTTACGCACTTGAGTGCAACTCTTGCTCTTCGGTGTTGATCTTCTGGTGTGGATTGCAGGATACCTGGCACAATTTCACTGTGGTCACACAAAAGTTTTCCTTTTGAAGAGGCACTGTAAAGAAGGTAGTTTACAGCTTTGAGGTCTTAATAATTTCTACAAGAGTGAAATTTGCCGAATTTTTTGTATATGGGTTGTGTATATGTTTTGTGTTCTAAAAAAGCAAAAGGTAAAGCTGAAGTTTTGTCAACTTTGCCTCACATTGAAGAAAATTTATCAAAGCCTTGACCATCAAAATAAGGGAATTATTAAGAAAAAAATTGAATTAGTGTTGTAGATAGATACTCCAAAATCACTGCCATGAGATTGAAATTTAATCATCTGAAATCAATGAAAAACAAAATCCTTACCAATTAGTCCCACCCAAAGAAACACCTTTATGCAAAATACTAATATTTAATGTTTTAAATAGTATATTTTTTGTGGGTGTGGATTATAAAATCTTAATGCTTCACTCATAGAGGTTTATATAGGTGCTAAATTAAGCAAGATCTACATGTCTTTCTGTGCCTCAGTAAATCAAAGGAAATAATTCTTCTAATGTAACTCAGATGATCTGAGAATAAATCCACTGCTGATTATAAGAACTCAGACACTAATATGATTAACACTGCTCATAAGCTGTTAAATACAGAAATTAATTTACGATTAATGAGTTTCCAGCTCGCTCCCACAACAGTGATTGCTTCTCTTCCTTCAGTTTCAGGCCTTGTCATGAAACTCTCCCAACTACCTATACAGACTAAGCTTTAACTTCAAATTTCTTGTAAGTTCCGGTGACATTTGTTCTGTTATTGCCATTCCTACCATCTCCTATTTACATTCATGTACTATTAGCACCAGTAGACAAAGCAAACAGCAGTCAGGGCTATCTGTTAGGCTGACTGTGAGAGGCATTGTTACAGTTGCTTAGCAGCCAAGAAGACAAGATAATACATAACTTTCATGCAGGGAATGAAAGAGAAAGCAAATTTAGGCAGTTAGAATATTAATAACCAGTTAAAGCCCTAGGATGAAAAGTCTGAATCATGAATTATCCTGACAGATCAGCATCAAAACTTTGTTTCAGCTTAAAAATACCTGTATATCCTGCATGAATTTTATTTCCTGCAAATATAGCTTAATTTCACAAAGGGCTTTAGCATCACGGCACCATGCTTTTAAGGTCTGTCCTTCCCTGGCTTCCTAGGCTCCTTAACTTATCTTCAGATGGGTAAATCTGATATCTTTACCATGTAAATTGATGCAATGCTTTCTAAAAATGAAATTTAGGAGCTGCATGGATTAAAACTTACATATTGGTGAAGAATCAGCATGACTCACGTCACAAAAATCCAGTGAAATTCATTGAACAAGTTGATAAGCATACTGGCAAGAGACATTTAGCTGGTGTAGTCTGCTTTGATTTTCAAATAACATTTTGCAAAGCCTTTCATCAAGGCTTCTTAAAGAAATTAGGCTGTCGGAATAAAAAGAAACATTTTCAAATGGACAAAAATTCTGTAACATATAGGAAATATGGCGAGAGTAGTCAGCTTTTAAAGCAGAGGAACATCTCACCTGTGGCTCTGCACTGGTGTCTGTGTTGTTTCACATAAGCATAAGTTAATCAGAAAAGGAGATGAAATGAGGGAGGTGGCCAAGTTACAGTAACAAATCCACTATTAAAGGAAAGAAATATGAGGGTCTTCAGCAAAGTAAGACTTCATAATACTGAGTAACTTCATAGCAAAAGAGCAGACAAAATTAAATATTAATAAATGTTAAGCAACATATACAGATAAAACCATATTCTTAGTTTACTTGTATATAAGTGGGATCTAAAGAAATTATTACTATTTATGATTGTGATACGGATTTATAATCATGAACTCCAGAAAGGATGAAGCTATGAATAATTATCGAGAAAGCAAATAGAAGGCCAGGAACTATTTCAAAAGCAACAGAAATGAAAAGAGAAAGAAGCATGGGTATGCCATAGTTAGATCCATGGTACATCTGAATCTGGAATACTTGTTCAGTTCTAGCCTTTCTATCTCAAAAGAATATGTTAAAATGGAAAAGATACAGAGAAGTCTGGAAGTGATGTTCAAAGATATGGTATGGCTTTTGTATGATGAAAAAATAGAGAATTTATAGTTTTCCATCTGGAAGAGAAGGATGAGCAGGGAACATGATGAAGGTCTGCAAAATTTGAGGTGGTATGGAAAAAAAAATAGGAGTCATCTCCTAAAGAAAAAAAAAAAAAGAAAAAAGATCATCATAGAAGGTTCAAAATGAATGAATGGAAATACTGCTTGGTACGACAGCTTTTTAATCTGTGCAATAGTTTGACAGTAATATTTTGAGTGCTGAAGCTCTTCAAAAGCTTTTTTAAAAAGTCTGGAAGAAAAACACGCACATCAAGATCTATTTAATACAAGACAAAATTAAATTCAGGAAGTGTCTGAACCTCAAATTGCAGAAGAACTGGTGAGTGTTGCAGGAAAGGAGGTGGAAATGCCCACTTCTCTAATGCTTGGAGGCTATCCTAGGCACCCACGAGCAGTCACAGCTGAAGGCAGAGTGGGTGATCCCTACATAAGGCAGAAGGATTATTTTCCAGCCCAAGGAAAGCATGAATTCATCCTTAGATGGTTAGCATGGTGTAGACTGAGTTACTCTTGGGAGCATTCAGAAGCAGATTTTTAGGTGCTCAAGGAACTTTACTAAGAGGAAAAGGAGATATTGGAATATTGGAATATGGGCATTTGCCAGGGCCACACAACAGCTAAACTGAGAATTGACCAATATCTCAGGCTCAGGAACCTAAATCTTTTTATGGGCATAGCTAGAATATTTAATTCACTTATTATTTTAAGACATTAAATGCCTTGAATACTGAAGGTATTCATATCAAAGCAAATACTTTAATCCACTTAAATTCAATTTATGTTCTAGCGTAGTAGAATGTGCCTCTTCTCCCTTCCTCCTCTGCCACCTACCCCCAATCTGGTCATGTAAGAATTTCCAAAGCAATGCAAGCATTAGGAAAAAAAAAGTATTTTTAATTTTAGTTGTTAAAATCCTTACTATGTTTATGCATTCCTTTATGGTAATATGCAGCAAAATATATAGTAGCACAACCCTGAACAGCTTCATTGCTCCTTAATACTTTAACAAATGTTCACCATAAAGCTTAGCAGCAGACTCTGCATATCAAATCCATTTATATAGTGGCTGAGTAGATTTTAAGTCCAAAGATATTATGTTACTTAGTTAATTGTAGACAAATACAAAGAAGTGCGGGATCCATTATGAGCTTTTTTTTATTTTCCAAGTCTTGCAAAAAACAAAACAAACAAAAATAACCAAAAAACCTAAAAACCACAAAAAACAAAACCAAAAAAACCTAAAAAACACCAAAAACAAAACCAAAAAAATCTTTGAGCTCTGATTAGATTGAACTTCAATCAGTGTGTGACTAAAATTATCTCCCCTTTTTTTTTTTTTTACATAAATAATTCATGATCAGTTTGATCTGTCAGTCCACATCCATCCCCCATCCCATCTCTGGTATTGTTTTCTGTGATTTAACATGAAAAAATATGGGAATAGGCAGAAATTTTAAATTACAGAGCTTTTTGCTCCATAACGCACACATATTAACTTTCAAAAAACCTGTTTTTTTTTTTAACTGCTACAGCTCTCAAGAAACACTTTAGACCTTAAGGATTCACCCTTCTTGAGAAAGAATTTATTAGATAGATAATAATACCATGAACACTATTAGAAGCAGATGAAAGAGCCTAGAATTTAGAGGTTTAAGAGTTTTCCTCACTACAATTCAATGTTAAAATTTGTATTGATTTTAACGTGAGATGATTGTGCTCCAAACCTTTGATGAAAAAAGAAATTATTGTCAGGTTTTACTAGTGACAGTTCTGATAAAAAAGCCATGCTATATACAGAACTGAAATTTGGTTTTCATTCTTCACATTTAGAGGCAATTTGAACATAAAATGAAGTAATCTGGGAACAGGGCATTTGTGCATGTGATATGAAACTCCTGGAAAGGCATATTGTACTAGTGCTGCTTTTAAATCTGTTTCTCATGTAAATTAAAAAAAAAAAAAAAAAGTAATAAGGTTTATGTGGGGAAATATACAATCATAATTAGATTGCTATCATTATACCAGTGTAATTCTCTGTGACAATTAGTTTTAAATTTAATTCATTTGCATTTTTAACTACAATAATACCACATTAGTTATATATTAGAGCAGTGAAGGGTTAGATTAAAAACTATTCCATGCATGTGGACCCTTAAACATAGCCAGAAGCTGGTTTTGATTTTTTTTACATCAGGAAGCTAGTGTTCAACATCTGAAGTTCTATCACATGAAACGACAGATAAATGTGACAAAGCTGGACTTGGAAGAACAGATAGTTGTATATTTCTCTAATGAGCAGCATCTGAAATAGAGATCTTGCTGACATGTGTGGTTTGGGTCTGATACCTGTACTCCGATCCTGTAGTCCTAGCATTACTTTGTTGAGATTAGGGCACAAATAGTGGCTTGGAGGAGAGATGAAGAGCAATAAGCTAGTCTCCCTGTGAGAGGCCTTGTCCTCCTTTTTGTTCCAGAACAATCATCCAGGCCAGTGTAAATCACGGATGATTAGTTTAAAATTCTTGGTTCCAAAGGGAAACAAAGGAAAAAAATTGCTTGGATATCAAAATTGGCCAGCCAGAGTAACTAACATATTTTTATGTGAACACTTTCCCACTTCTCTTTACCCGGAGTTTAATCTGACCTGTCTGTCTTTCTTCTGGAGCAGAATGGAAAAGAGCAAATGCCTGCAAACAGTGTTAATAAGGAGGCATCAGCACAGTATCACTTCACTCCTGCAAACACCAGGGTTATTTTGTCCACACCCACATCCCAGACTTTCCCTGACCCAAGCACTACAGAAGTAAGTACAGTGCGATAGGATTAGTGCATTGCCTGTGAAAACAGGGAGTGAGTTCAAGCACAAACTCAATCTCAACCCTGGTCTGATAAAAAACACACCAGAAATGTACAGATACTGTATGCCAAATCACTCAAATGTTGGGCAACATAAAGGGATTTATCAGTCCAGATGAAAGAAACACTATTTTTTAGTTTCTGCTTTGCAGCACAGCAGTTTCAGATGAACTCTTAGAGCTCTTGCTCTAATTAAAACCTGAAATTCAAGTTAGCAATACCAGAAAAGAACTACCAGAGACAGAAACAAAAAAAAAAATTTCCAACCCTACTTGAATTATTTTGCCTGCTGAACTAAATTATGCAGTGAGTATTATCAGGAGTGTCTTCCATGCTGCCTAGTGGGAAAGATCTTAAGAATCTCTTGGTGGCCATGTAAAACACTAACTTGGGAAAAGAAAACCTCTACCATTAGTGTCCATGTGTCTCTTTTGGCACTGATGTCATCAGGTCTCAACGTGCTTTTATATCACCAGAGATGTGTCTTTTTATTAGTTTTAATTGAACAAATACTGTATCATGACTCAGCAATTTGGTCCTCTGGAACAATTACAAAAAATCCTTTGTGGCACTGGTGCCAGAGTATGCCATTTTTATTGGTTGTCCTCTGCCAGCTTCAGAAATGTGTCTGCTGTTCCTTCATTCCACATCTAGGTTGTGTTTCCTTTCTTTATTCTTCTTTTTCACTCCCTTGCCCTAGGGGATACAAAGCTTTATCCAACAATGTTCTCTGACAATCTCTCTTTTGTCTAAGTCTTAATACTTTCAAGAAACAAAAAAGAAGGGAAGGGAAGGGAAGGGAAGGGAAGGGAAGGGAAGGGGAGAAGAGAAGAGAAGAGAAGAGAAGAGAAGAGAGAAAGAAAAGAGAAAAGAGAAAAGAGAAAAGAGAAAAGAGAAAAGAGAAAAGAGAGAAAAGAAGCACAAATCTCATACCAAAGTCTAAAGTGCTTCCATGACTTCTGAAATAGCATTCTTTTGTAATTTTGTTTTTGACAGATGATATTCTGATGCAATGCAATAATTTGGCAATTTTACTTTCCCATGGGTCTGTCTGGGAGAAGAACACTGCTACAAAAATACACATTCAGGAGTAACAATTTACTTATCAGTTCATTTATTCATTATTCATTTTTAAGAGCAAAAAAATTTTAGAACTGTTTGCATTTCAGAGATACTGAAAGTTCTAATCAAATCAAGTCTTTGATTTTAAAAAATGGCATCAATCAGCTCAAAAGGTATCTGTAGGTAGGGAAAATGAGATATTATAGGTTTGCATTTACTTTCTTCATTTTGTTGGGTTTTTTTCTTTCAGGGAAAGTGATGCATTCAGTAATAATACACAAAATTTAATATTACAACTGGCAACCTGTCACCTGATGGAACATGGGTGGAAGATAGGGAAATCCCTTCAAAAAAAAATGAAAAATGCTACAGTACATTCATTCAAAATATTTCTGGCAGCCAATTCAGCTTTACAAATTCCCAAAAATCTTACCCCCAGCTGTTCAATCCTGTCCCAATATCACCTTACTGCCTCTTCATCTTATAACAGTTTTTAAAGGCTTAATATAAACCAGAGGATTCAAATCATGATCAGAATTAAATAAACAAACACTTCTGGAGGCTTCTTTTAAACCTGGATCACTTTGTGAATCTGCTTTTCAATGCAATCCTGCAAACAGTTATGCTGACACAAGTGTACAGGCTGAAAATTGTGCTGGAGAACCAGAAATAATCAACCAAGCATGAGAACTTCATTTCCCAAAGCACTTTTTAAGAACAGGCAATTAAATTTCACGTGCTAAGACTCACAGAAAATAAGTTGGCCTCCCACTAGCAGATCTATCAACACAACTCTGGAGTCCAAAGTTCCACTTTTCTACCTAACTAAATAATGCCTCTGAAAAGAAGTGCCACAAAATATTTGCTAAAGGGCTCTGCATCAGTTTGGAAAACTGAGTTTTCTAGCCTGGGAATCTACATCTGAATTTCAGTACACCTTACAGTTATACTCTCTGTACAAAATAAAGTCTATAATAAGTCTTTGTCACAATAATTTCTCTTGCAAGAGAATGTATCAAGAAAGAAAAATCCATATTTATGTTTCTTTAAATATGTATCTCAAAGTTCAGCACAAATACTGCTCTCAGTTTTATAGCTGGTCCACATTACCATTGTGAGTTCCAAACTTTCAGCTCACAGAAAGTGTAAATGTGATCTCACTATTTGCATGTTCTAATTGGCACTAGCCACACTCAGCCTAAAATTCGGATTACTGTAGGGTTGTTTGCTTTTATTTTCTGTAGTGTCTTTCTTCTGATTTATTTTCACATTGGCCTAATTTTAAATATTTTTTTCTCCATTGCTTCTAATTAGGCTGCTGCTATATCTTATGAGCCTCATTTAATTAAATTAATTAAGGAATTTATTTATATAACAAAAGATAACCAACCCACCATGCTTGCTTTCCCAAATGCCCACAGCTCTAATAGAAAGAAAATTAAAGCACCTATTTTAAGTTAAGTACCTGCAGCACAGTAACATTGTGGCAAAAGTATCAGAAATATTTTACAGATATCTTGTGGGGTTTTAACACTTTTTTGTTCCCTCAATGTTTAGAATATGACTTTAGCAATGGTGGTGTAATAAGAAGGTCACCTACTCTAAAATGAAATATCTTATCCACACAAGGTGGAGGAACTGTTTTTCTCCTCCTGGGTTTATAATGCATGAGTGAGAATTTTTGTTAGAATTACGTGGGATTCATTCAGGAAGAGAAACCACATAATGGTAGGGGTGTAGAAATAATTTCATTTTCCAATATAATTAAGATAGTGTTTAAGTTACAATGATGTAAACTCTGATCCCTGAGTGCCCTGTTCAGTGAAAGATTCTCAGTTTTAGCACTGTGCAGTATCCCAGAGTTGGCAAACATCAATTCTATGCCAAAACTGGAAAACTTTCATTTCACTGTACTTTGAAGTTCTTTTTCTTTACAGTCAGAACATACCAAACTGATTTGCAAATAAAAAAAACCCACTTCCTAAATATGCCTTTCTGGGTAACAGACATCCTACAGGCACATCTGGATTAATCATTTCCATCATCACTGCAAAAAGTTATTAAGTGTTTGCCAGACAAGCAAGATTTAATTCCTCCAGCTGGATGCTGTCAAGGCTTTTACAGAACATTGCTCTTGTCACAGAGGCTGGGCATAGTTTTAAAACACATTTACTTCAGCCTCAGGCTAGAGTGGAGCCTTTTTGCTTGTTTGGTTTTCTTTCACCCTCTTTCTCCCAATACAGTGAAAGGAAGTTGTTGATTGGGAAGAACTTGAAAGCCACATAAAGCCAGGATGGTGTAAGAGTACTGATAATAATTTCATCTTTCTAATTTATTTATGAAAAATGAGGCTGAGGGGTTTTTTGGGGGAGGGAGGGTGGAGGATGGGGCAGTGCAGTAAGAGGTGATTGACTGCACTTAGATCATTGCAGTGACATGCACTGGGCCACTAAAATACCTGTGCAAACCAAACCTGGATTTCCATACTACCTTATCCTCAAAGCCTCTCTTAATCCCCTTCCAACAAAACCACTACCTGCATCATAATGTCATTATGGACCACAAATATATGATAGTTTCTGATATCTGTACCATAACAATTCTAACAGTTCTGATACAATTTCCTGCCATAGGTACACTCCCATTGAAATCAGTAGCGCTATTTTGAGAGTAAGGGAATAAATAAGGATTCTGGAATATTACATTGTGCTGCAATTAAAAGTAGAGGTAAATTGGTCAGAAACTCAATTAAGCTCAGAGAGCATGATAAGCAGCTGGAAGCATTCTCTCACTTCAGAGACTGGCTAAAGACTGATCTATTAATTCTTCTTTTACTGATCAAGTTCATCTGTACTTGTTTGTTTGCAATACACATAATTTTAATCACAAATCATGGGCCAACTCAGCTCTTCACTGTGCACTCAGCCATACACCCTGGGCAGTGTTTTCATGAGATATTAAAAATTAAGTAGGGTTGAACTAGGTCACCCCCTAGGTGTAATGAAACCCCAAATGAGAAAGAATCTGAATGATTTCTTCAGCCTACATGTCTGCTTGGAAAATAGCACTTACCTTCAGTAGAATATTTGGACATAAATTATGTAATAAAGATAAATATATAGAGAATAAAACTTTAAAAAAAAACTAATTAATTTTTTTTTTTAATAATGACATCATGGAACATGTACCTCAAATTACCTGGAAGTATCCTATTTGTCTCAGATGTAAAATTGACTGTATATATTTATTGCCTCTAATAGACTATTTTTCTATGTTTTTCATAAGCAAGTGATTTCTTTAACAACCCTATCAAAAAGCAGATGGAGTGCGGATACTTCGTCCCTGAGATAGTAGCTGTGTATTCATTTCAAGAGTCTGTTTCCTATTTCTCCACTTCATAATGCAACAAAACTTTAGTCCACAAGTAACCACAAGCCTATAATAATTAATAATGTAAAGGTGAGAATATATCTACAGTGACAAATAAAACAGGGCCAGGCACTATTTCCCTAAGTCCAAGTGGCACAGGCTATATCTGTCCATGACAGAAGTTATCCCTGGGTCTGCTGTGGCTTTAAGTTATCTTTAGTCCTATTTTATTCTTTTAGTCCTGTAGGTGTAGTGATCTAAGGGCACTGTCACTGTGCATTAACGTGTTTTTAATAGCATGAGCCGAAGGGGAAGTGCTGCTTGCCACTGGTTGTGGTGTGAAGGCTTCTGATGTTAGCTGGGGGGAAAATTTCCAATAATATTGAATAAAATACAAGGAGATTAATAACAAAGTGAGCAAATCTTGCAGTAGCCCTGTTCATACTGCCTGTTCAGAATGCTTTGTCCTCTCAGCCATATAAAGATACTGCCTTGAAGAGCTCCATTTCACACACAGCAAAGCTAAACAGGGAAGGCACTAATAAATAGTAAATAGACACTAATAATTACTAAATAGCTTGCTAGTACTGTGGCCTAGTCTCGTTTATATTTTACATATATATATAAAATATGTCTATATCCTGACCTCATGCCAGGCTAGACATGTACAAAAATTACAGCAATTATTTGAAATGAACTTTTTCCAATAAAGATACTTTAAAATAAGACTATTCTGAAGAATTTCCAGAACAAAACAGGTGATTTTGCATGAAGTGTCACATGGCTTTTCTAAACATCTGCATTCAAACTACCAAATATTTTAATGAAGCTATTGCTCATCTAGTTGTACATTTGGACTTACGTTTGCAAGCTTTTCTTCATCAAACATCTTAAAATAAATTCAAGCCAATAGCTTTTACTGTCTGTAACAAATAATTTTCATGTAAATAGTTGCTCAAGTGAGTAACAGTTGCTGGATTTAGATAATAGTTATGACGTCTCTAAAAAATAATGTTCTTTCAAGTACATTGTAGAGCAAGGTTTGAATATAAAATGGAGACAGAACTCCATTAAAACATTAAAATATTTTATAGAAATTAGCAAAAATTATACTTCTTGTCTTAATTACACTGTTTTGCAACTACAAGGACATGAGTAATATTGGAACTTATTCTCTGGATTTACAAATGTTTTTCAAACAAGTCTTTCCCACTTTGTTAGCAATTTACTTACATTTTTATTCAATGTCTGTAATCCTCATCTGGTTTTTAATCTGAAGGTGAGATCCTTTGTTGCAGAATGCAGGGCTGCAGAGCTGTAGCACTCACAGACAATTTAAGGCTCTCTTGACTGGCAACAGGGAATCAATAGATGTCACAGGATCACAATAGTGGGTGTGATGGCATCTCCTTGAAGATGGCATTATAGACAGATGTAGATAAAAGAAGGTGCAAACAGGAAGATCTGCATGCTGATGATCCTAAAGTCCCTGGGAATGATAAAAACTTTGGCTGTACTACGCAAAATTGTCAGCAGCCTGGGAGTCAGGAGATGAATCAAGGCTAGGTAGGAACCAGTAAAGCTTCAGAATGGGACTGCTTGAAGAAGCTTAGAACCAATCAATGCAATTTTCATATCAAAGAACATTTTGGCTAAATCCAGGAGCCTGTTGAAACCTCCCACCAGTAAAAACAGCAATTGATGTTTTCATACCTGTGTGATTCTCTACATACAAAAGACAAGAGCTGCTGTAAGCACATGTTGACCTACCAAAGACACCACATAAGTGTTTTTTGAGAAGTATAACTGGCACCCTCTGATGATGCTTCAATGGCCATCACCAAGCAGTCATACCACACTGGCACAAGCAATGATGACTAAACCTCTGCAAAAGGAAGAGACACAGAGGCAATTCCAGCCGCTAGTTCTCAAGCTATTAATAAAATAGCTACAGAACAAATGCAAAATGTTATTTAAAAAAAAAAAAAAAATCTCAAGTTTGGAAACTGCTGTATTATCTCTCCGAGATTAAAGAAACAAAAATAGTGATAGCACTCTCTTTCCTCATAAGATTGTTATAAAACATAAATCTGCTTCCAAAGACTACAAAAACATTAACACTTTAAACACTGTTACACAATTTTGACAGATGTCCTGTGTACATGTATCTGCCCATAGCAAACAATATACAGACTTTTCAGAATGATCTGAAATTTTATTACAGTAATGCCCAAATTTGTGTTCCTCTATTTTTTACATGTGCAAAAATGATGTTCTAGGACAACGCAAAAACTAGACACAGAGAAATGGATTCAACAGGTCTTCCAATGACTTTTTTTAAAAAACACAATATGTATTCCACTGGCAGTACCTGCCCTAGGAGTCAAACAAAGGAAAAAAAACCTTGGTGGCTAATACAAGGAAGGGAACCCAACAGCTCTGGAAAAAAGTAAAATCTGACAGCAAACAGTCCCAAGATGCCTGTTGGTGGTTACACAATGTGACTTCTTCATTACAAAGGTTCTCAGAGTCCATATTTTTACCAGCTGCTGCATCTATTGCTATTTAAACTTAATAGCCAGGAAAGGTCATGCCGCCCTGACAAGACTTTGCAGTTTTTATCCACTTGTGTGGATGGATGGAAAAGCGCAGGCATCAGCAGCCATGCCAAGGTGTATTCCCTGCTGCAGCAGAGCTCTGCTTCATCGTTGCCTTCCAAAGACTTTCAAATCTTACTTAAGCTACCAGTCCTTTAAACTCCTTAAAAGCCAAGGGTGTAGGCATTGCAGGATCTAGACCTCCCAGCATTTGGGCTTCAAAGTGAAAATGAATGAAACATCAACAAACCTGAAAGCACAGTAAATCAGTCAGGGCAGGAGGTGTCCCAGAAGCCCAAGACTGTTAGCACAAAGATATTATCTACTGAGGAGGAATTCAGGCTTCACTCATATCACAGGAAGGCTGCAGTAAATTAGGAATTAATGTTCTGAAGTTAATTAATTTAATTGATTTCAAGCTGAGTAAGGGAGTTAAGGCTGGCATTCAAACAGGGAGAGAGTATTTAAATTTAGCTGTCATTAGCAGGCACGTGTTGCACTCACCAAGTATCAGGACTTTTTGCTCTCATAGTATGCATTGAAACCACTTAAAGTCTTTTACACTCCTATTTCCTTCAGCAGAATGGGGAATAGACTCATTATTTTCAGACAAGGTAACAAACAATTAACATAAAGCGTGCAATTTTAGGAAATAGATGAGCCTATTTTGTTGTTCTCCATGGAAGCTTATGGCACTGGTTGGGGTCAGAGGGCTGAACCACATTTTATGGCAGATCTCATTGTTTTCAAAACAGGTCCCAGTCCTGAAAAAAACTTTCTGACACAAAACTGTCTTCTTTAGGAAATGCATTGCTTGCAGGCAGCTATGCACATATGATTAAACTAAATAAGAAAAGCAAAATATCTTAAAGGTATAAAACTCAAAAAGAAATGAAAAGTCAAACAGGTGCTATTTCTTTTATATTTCACAGAAACTGTCTTAATGATTGAAAGTGTCTCTATGCTTTCCATCTTACACATAAAATACTAGATAACCATATTGATTTTCTAATACAGTAATCAAACTCAAGGGCTTTTTTTCTCAATACCACTCTAAGCTTTCTACTACTGTTGTTAAATGAAAATGCCATATGACAGAATCCGTGTCTAAAAAGCCTCCTTGATATTCATTAACAGCAAATAAAAAAAGAAATTAAATAAAATTCAAGCTCTACAGAAGCATGCAACTATAGGAACTGTTAACAAATCAATGCAGAGCATTGTCTAGGACATCTCTTTTTCCAAAACTGAGTTAATATGCCTGCACTAGTTTGCTTCACATTCTTTATTACATAAATTATGATTAAAGTTATAGCAAAGACAGATGCAATATTATTGATACTAATAATATAGAAGTTACGTTTTATTGAAGAGACGTTTCAGACTAACAGTTTACATCATTAGATTCCAGTGTTAATATGTTACAGATTTTCTGTGAAAACTGTACAATTACAAAATAAGTAAGTGGAATCATTGAAATAACAATGAATCTCAGCCTCAGACAGTGTCTTAGAGATTCAGTGCTTTAATACCTGTAAAGCATTTAAAGATGTCTGAGGAAAATGTACTATGTAAGTGCAGACTATTCTTCATGATGTTCAAGCACCATGTAACAGGTATAAGACAGATAGATTTTCAAATATCATACAGAAATACTGAAGCTATATAAAAATTTAAGGATCATAAATTTATGCTCTGAAATTTCCTTGTCTGTTGTTGCTGCCTTTACTGACTGTGAGCATTTGTGTGAATGATGTTTCTTTGGTTAAAATTTTGGGAACAATTTTTCTGACTTCAGTCTGTAGCATTCAAATGCACATACCATGGTATATATGGGGCATCTGTTATTTCTTCAGGAAATGCCATAATTAACTTGCAAAATGTTCAATGTGCAACCATATAGTAGAATTATATTTTAATTAGTCTGGTTATTTATTGTGATTATTAGTGTTTTCATTTCTTTCATATTTCTAAAATGTATTTTTGGATACAAGGCCACATAGTAAGATCTGATTTAATTTCTTGCATATAAATATATAATAAATGTTGTTCCTGCTCCATGGGCCTTAAAATTATAGCATAAATTCAAAGATAGAAGATGAATACGAAGACCTAGATGAGAACTGATGAGAAACATTATAGAAGTACAGCTGAAGATACAGGTGTAATGCAGTTTAGCTACAGTTCCCTTTCCAGAATAAGTCTGTACAAGATTTTGTGGCACAGTTCAGCAAGTGCTGCAAGGATAAGAATCATTCAAAAACCATGCTACAGTCATAAGAGTAGTGCAACATAGTGAGAACAGACCTGACTTAACCTTTAAATGTGTGCCCTGTCTGTGGTGCCTGTGGTTTCACAGCTCTTACCATAAATCAGAATACCTCAAATGCACAAAGACAGGCTTGCTGGCAGTTGAAAGCTTCCCATGAAAGAAAACCACATATTTTAACCTACTTAAAACTTTGGGTTTAGGATTCTATCTTTATTTGAATTCCAGAATGGTTAACAGTTGCTACATATCCACTTTCATTGCCATATTCTCCTGCAAAATAGTTGGATTGCAGCTTTTCTTTTAGTTGCAAAACTAATGTAATATCAAATAACTGATTTGAATATATTGTATACCAGAGTGAATTTAGAGTTTGGAAACTTTGAAAGAAAAATATTAGAAGTGTCAAAGAAACACAGCAGTCACACCCCCAACCAGGGTTCTAGAGGAAAGGACAGGACCTTGCAATGTCTGATCAGCTTCACTGAAGTATTTACAAATCCCCAGTTTTTCACATCCATGAAATAATGAAGAAAAGGAAAAGAACCAAAGTTGTAATTTCAGTATGGGTATGCAGCACTCAGACAAAAGATACATTAACATCAGCCAAATGAAACCAATAGGAGGGAAAGAATTGAAGAAAAAAGAAGTCAAACTCAGCAGAATGAAAAGCAATGGAAAGAGTGTCAGAGTTATAGATGAAGAATATGTATGATCCGTATCCAAGGTGTCTCTTTTCAGTTTTACTGAAGGAACAAATCCTTACAATAAGTGATAAATCATTAGGAATTCCTTTGATGGAATCATGTTAAGGAGAAACAAGTATTTTTTTGGAGCTGGTAGAAATGCCATGCATAATTCCATGAAGATAATTTCCCATAGAGTGCATGGCCTGGGCAGATGAGATGAAGACTGTAACTCACTTATCAACATCTCTACTCTGATGCCAAAACAGCAACAAAGCACTGTGTCTTTTTTAAAAATAAAGCTTTAATTTTCCCCATTTACTGTGCATTTCTGTTTGCTAGGGCTTCTACACTGGTAGGGTGCATTTTAATGTGTTTTTTTTTAAATTAATGACTCGTAATAGCAGTTGTAAATTGATATCCATAAACTAACTGTAATTTTATGTACCTTATTTTGAAAACAACATGTGGAAGTATTTGTATCAAGCTAACAGATTATTTTTATGCCTAAACAATAGTGATTCTAATATATTATTCTAGCGCAGCCTTTTGAAGTTATGTGATAGGAAAAAATTGATTCATAGTTTATGCCTAACACAGATTTGCTAAGGGAGGTTAGATCAAATAAACCATGGCAACATCTAAACGTGGTCTTGGACACTGAAGCTAAAATGGGAGATGAAGATTCTCATGGAATTGCAGGAGGGGAGAGTGTGTGACTGAAAACTCATCAGGACAAAAGTTTTATCATATCTGGTCCCTGGACACCACAAGGTCAATATTTGCCTCTATCAGGAAATTCTCCAACAGGAATGACAAAGGCATTTCATTCTCTGGTTTAGTTCTGTTTGGGTTTTTTTTTGACATCCATATAGATGGTATGTAGGCCAGTAAAACCTTACAGTGAAAAATTTTATCATGGATATAAATCAAAACATACACGTCTTTCCCCATATTTGATTAAAGAGAAACTTTATAGCTTGCATGGTATTAATAAAGCACAGTTTTGGTTTTACATTAATTAGTGAAATCTTCAGTGATGTTCTGCAGTTATAGAATTATCCACAAATATATTTGTGCCTAATGGGCTGGAAAGAATTACAATGACCCTCTCAGAATAATGATATCTTGATTTTTGCCCTCTTTCTTGAGTGACTGGTGAAAGGCAATGAACTGGTCACATTACCAGCACCTAAAAGGAAATAGACTGGAAACACCTTTTTAAAGGCACATTCCAAAATCTTTAAAGAGGCTTCTCGGTCCAGCTGTCTCCAAATGAAATAAATAGTTGTGAAAGGCAATGTCTGGTTTCCCGCTTCCACTTCCACGATCACCTTCATCTCTCAGAAATCCATACTTATTTCAATAATCTGTATTTGGTTTCAGCATGGACTAGAACACAAGTCAGGACTAAGCCTCCTTCCTCACCATATGACATGACAAGGACATTCAGCAACATCAGTGCCCAGGGAGGGATATGCTCCTGGAATGCAGCTCCCCACTGGGTCTGCCTCCAGCCTTCCTAACTCCTTGCCTTTTCTACTCAAATGTTTAGTCTTCCTTATTTTCCTGCCATTACTGATGGAAATGATATCTTTCTCTTGTGCTAGTCCATTCACTCTCTTTTGCACAGGTAGATTTAGTGCTTTTTGTGTGGGAATAGATCTATGCATTAATATGTACCATCAATTTACACATTTTTATTCTGAATAAACTCTATTTTTATCACTGAAGTTCAGGGTAGTTAGTCACCATTTAATCATTATTTCTATCCACAAGCTTCTCTTAATGAAGGGGAAGAAAGATTAAAATTATTAATTTCTTTAATTATTTCATACATTTGAATTCTTCACTTTGTATTTTATCATTATTTTTTGGATCAGGAGACTGAGTAATTGGTTTGAAAAATACTTTTTAAGCTACTTTTATTTTCCTGGATACTTTCTAGGGAACTTCACATTTTTCCTATAGGAAACATGAGTGAAGAATTAATTTGTCTTATTGGCAATTAGATTGTTTTTCCCTCTAGAAGTTTTGTGATTTTAATTTCTTTCTCCTTTTTGAGATCTCTCAGCTAATAACTCCAGTAATATAGATGAAGATCATATAGAACTGGCCTTTAGCTGCAAAGTTAGAAAGCGTCCTGGAGTAAATAAACCTGCAGTTACTTCAGGAAAATATGAAAGTTTAACAAATATTTCCTTGTTTTTAATGCAATGAACATAACTCCTATTTGGACTTGCTTTTACAAGGCATGAATGATCAGCATTTCAAGAGGCTCAAAACCCTCCAAGTATGTAAAGCTCCATCTGGGAACAAAAAAGGAAAAAAAAAGCCCAAAAAACAGTGTGAAGGGCTTGGGCTGCTGCTTATCCTGCTGTCATTGTTTTCTTAAGATTCTATTGACAGTCTTGTTTTACTTATCACTCCTCCTGTCAATGTTTCATTAGCATCCTCCTGCTCATATTTCCCTTTGCTGCATTTACTCCTGTAAGTCACATAGAGGGACAGCACAATGTCTCTTTGCAGTATGTGTTTTCATGTACTCCCTCATTATGGAACTCACTTCAGCTGGACCTTTAAATAACTCCTAAGCAGCAAGCAAGAGGCAGTACATCCATCACACAGTGAACACAAAGCATTTAATGCAGATCTCCAATCGATTCTTTTGTTCAAATGTTAATTTTTATTTATTTCCCTTCCCCAGGACGCTTAGCAAGTAAAAATTATGTTCATGCCAGTGTGGATTTATAACACAAGGAGGGAGATGAAATAAGAAAGCTGAGCATACTGTATTAGCTATTATTCATAAACTATTCCTACTTGCCAGACGTTTGCTATGAGGCTGAGAATGCAGTACTTCACCTCTCTCTGAGTTTGACCATAGCTGAGAAGTTGCTTCAAGTTCGCACATCGCTACAACTCAGAATAAATTCCATGACTAAAGAGAATAATTCCTGTTTCCCGGCACACTCTGTACCTCCCTCCTAAACAAAGCTTAGTTAATATTCTAAAGGCAGAAACCCAGACAATGTCTTCATAAACATAGACATTTTCAAAGGAAAACAAAATTACTTCCTTTTGGGATTTTGTTCTTGATAGTCTTTTCTGACTTTGTTGCTATTGAGAATAAAGCAAGATGGGGCTGAGGGAGACTTCAATCTCAGTTTAGATTTCTCTGTTCCTTTTTTAAGTGAAGCCCTTTCATATTACCAATTGATTTAATGTCAATATGCTGCCTAAAAGTTCAAGTTGGGAAAAAGTGATGTCATATTTGAAAACTTTCTAGGTATACTTTTATCTTTTCAAATAACAGGCTTAACAACATTCTCTTTCCTATCTTCCTCCAAGCCCTCTATCCCCATAAAACCTCACAAAAAAAAAAAAAAAAAAAAAAAATTGGCTCACCATAGTTTTCAGCTTTGCCCACGAATAGACCTACACATAGTCCTATGTGTTATTTTTTGCAGACATAATTGTTTTAAAGTATCAAGACATCATAGCTTTTGGCATTCTCATATGCTTTTTTCTTTCTGCTAGTCATTCTACACATTTAAGCATCTAAAATATATGGATGAAATTTACATTTGAAACAGCCTGAAGAAGGGAAAGAATTTTAATTTAATTTTAGAGTAATGATAAATAAAATGTGTTTTTTCATTGACTATTCGATAATTTTCAATCTGTGAACGTGTAACTGGATAATATTTTGAGTTAAAAATTAGGAAAGATGTGTCCCCATGTTTTCGTTACTCCTTCATGGGGGTTATTGGCATTTTCAGTAAATATTCACACCAGCTGAATCTTGAAAATGTCTATCCAATAACATGCAGAGATGCTCTGATTTTTTTTTTTAAATAAAAACCTTAATGAATGCCACAATTAAAATGAGTTATCAGGAAATTTGCCAATGATAAGAATCCCTTATGTCGATGTTTGGCTCAAAATGTTATAAAATTTCTTTTGTCAGTGGCAGCTGATCATCAGCTAAGCAGGCTCCAAAACATAGATCTGTGGATGTATTTTGACCCATCCATCTTCCACTTTCAGGATTTCCACAGAGTCTAAGTGACCTGAAGACAACATCTGATTTGGGGAAAAATGTATGCCAAGAGTGTATTATTAACAATCAAAATCCAAAATACAGCTGTTTATATATTTTTGTTTGCTACTGTATTTTTTTACGTCTGCTTTGGATTACATCCCTTCAGTTTAAGGATTAAAAATACAGAGACTAATCTCTTTACTTCCTCTACCAATTTGATCTAATAGTTGCAAGACATTATTAGAAACCACTCCAACGTTCCTAATACTTCTGAGAGAAAAGAAATAAGTGCAATCTGTTTGATGCTTATAGATACATACCCAGCAGGCCAGAAGAACCTGCTGGGGATTACAGGTGAATATCACTGGGTCACTGAAGGAGATCCTCCCAGCTTTTTATGGAAACTGGCCTGTCTGGGAAGCACAGTGGATAAAGATGAAGATTAGGAGGCAAAACACACTTCTCACAAAATTTGAAGTCATGCTTCTGAAAGTGTCAGATTGAATTCCTCTTGTCACTCAAAAATCTGTTGGCAACTGACAATCAGAAGTGGATTCAGCCATCATGGTTTACCACTTCACATTACTGTCCAACTCCTGTAAGCCAGGATTTCATCGTGAAGATAACATCACTGAAAAATTCTCAACAGTCTCTTGCTTCAGTTTTATTTTCTTCCTTTCATTTTCTCTATTTCTGTGTCAGGAGACTCAGACATAAAACTTTAAGCACATACCCTTAGCAGAAAACCTGGCAACCCAGAAACCTCTCAGGGGCACTTTATTTGCTGCCACTGTTTCAAAAGCCTCTAGGGATGCACATCCTGGGCATTACTGTGTTTGTGACAAGCCCCTCTAATGGGTCAGTGTGCACCAGTTCTACTACTTCATATCTTAATTCAGTGTTTTTTCCCTTCTTTACTCCTGAATGTGTAGAGATTTAGATCTCACAGTAGGCTGTCTAATAGATATTCCCTTGGGACTGACCTGCTGGGAGAATTGCTCAGGTTTTGTGAGTTAGGGTTTCACTTAACTTTGTGAAATTCACCATGGCTAATTGTTATTGCCACTATTGCATCTAGGACTGGTTTGCTAGAGGCAAATGACTAAAGCAGTTTGTTTTATTAGTTTTGTTGGGGTTTTTGTTTGTTTGCTTGTTTGTTTTTGTTTCGGTTTGGTTTCATTTTTTTAAAATGCCATCCTTCTTCTTCTTCTCTTGTTTCCTGAGAGGGATAAATGAAAGAGACTGGTCTCTGCACTTTCTGAGATACTGTTACCTCCATAATTCATCAGAAGGAAGCACAAGTGCTTTGCATTGATGCAGTTTAGACTCCGTGAAGGACCTTTATATCCAGACCATATTCCATGCAAAACTGAATCCATTTGGAACTTTGTAGTGAGAAAACTCATTCCCTTGAGATAGAGCAAGGGTGCTACCATTTACAAAGAGGTTATTTGCTGCACTCTCCACTTGAAGGCTGGAGAGCTGGGGTTTGGGGTGCTCTGTGAAATAGGCTCAGTGGAACTGGTACAGTAGCTTCTGGCTGAACATTTTGGAAAAACAAACAAATCAACAAACTCCTCAATACCACTTGTTTCAAGCCTTTGTAATTTCTCAAAGTTTCTCTTGCTTTCTGAATAGGTTACCTCACCACCATGAAGGTGGCTTGTTCCATCTATTCTGCAAAATAATCCTTTCCCTGAGGAGCTGGCAATCTCCCAGCAAAAATCTCAAGCTGTGTGTTTCTTGGCACTGTGTAAAGATTGGAAGTGTGTCCCTATGATTGGTCCTATCACAGTAAGACAGGAACTATTAAGTTCTAGAAGGGATGAAATGCATATATCTATCATGCTTTTGACATCTTTCATAATTTGCCCTTCCTAGATAAGAAAATCCTGCATTTTCATACCTGCAACCCCCAAATAAATCACAAAAACCAAAAAACAAAACCAAACAAACAAAAACTCAAGCAAACAAAATAACCACAAACAAAACAAAACAAAACAAAACAACAAAAATCCCCACCAAAAAAACAAAACAAAACAAAACAAAAAAACCAACAAAAACCAAGGCCCTGGGATAAAGAAGCATTTTTCACTCTTTTTAAGCCTGCAATTGTTTTCTTTCACTTTAGAGCCAGACTACAACAATGTGAGGTCAATCGACTAAAACATTCACTGTTCTTAATGATAACGATCACTTACCTTTTCCACATTCTAGAATCCACTCCTTCTCTTGGACATAGACAATATGGTTTGTTTCTTTGTTTTTCCTTTTCAAAAAAAAAAAAAAAAAAGAAGCTGTATCATCCCTATAAATAGAGATAAATTGATGAGGAGAAAACTGGTAGATTTACCCCAAATGATCGAATTTTGCCTCCGTGTTTCATGATTTGTTAACACTCCTGCTCCCTGGACTGCTTGTAACACTTCACCCAGTGAAAGCAACAGCTGACAAGAGGGTAGCTGTTGTAATTTGCAAAGAAATAATATTTTTTTTAAGATCAGAAATTCTTTTAATACACAACTACTTCTGATAAAAATATTTCCTGTTTGATGATCTGCCTCTGAAAACCACTTTAAATCTTCATGCTTTCAGTCCCGGACTTCTAGAAGCATGGGATTCTATCATCTTTTGGGACACTAAAATCAAGAGGGGTACCGGGGACTAGATGATTTTTAGCAGCTGCTTGAGCATGAACTAGTTCAAAATAGGAACCTTTTCACTTGGAGACAGACAAGGAACATCTTTCTGCATCTGAGTGTCTGACCAGATGCTTTTTAAGACTTGTGATGCTCCTGCTCCTCCAACTTAGAAAAATCAGTCTCAGAGCTTCAAGAATTCCTTTCAGTCATAGAAATTCACTCAGCCTTCTAGGACCTCCTGATCTGGATTTCCAGAATTGTTACCTTATTTTGTTCTTCATTTTTCTAGGTATCCTAAAAGTGTTCTGAAGGTTTGTGCACCCCAGGAGGTTTGTGTAGCTGACTATAATGCAGCAGAAGATTAGAAGGTACCAGCTGTGATGGTTTATCAGCCATGTTTGTAAAATAGCTGCCTATTGGTATTAGAGATGGTGGAGAGAAGAAACAGGAGAAAAAACCAAATAACTGTACTCATCTCTTCACACAATATGGATACCCAGCACTGAAAACTGATCACAGTCTCTCAGTGCTTGCACATGTTTAAGTCCACACTCTCCTTACCATGTAAGGAAGGGATTAAAAAAAAAAAAAAAAAGAAAAAAAAAATCAGCATGACTTCTGTCAAGTTAACTCAAATGTTTATGCTGAGTTTTACTCTATTCCCGGTCTGGTAATTTCAATCACCATAGATGAGTCACTCATTTGAGAGGAGGGTTGCAATCAAGGGATGAAGTGAACTGAAGAGCTAAAGGTAAATGTGTGCATCTAAACAACAGCTCTGCTGAATACAGTTGGAATGAGACATTTTAAAAAGAAATCAGAGTTAATGGATGACCTTGTAAAAGCACTGGAAATATGGGACCACATAATCTAGCAGTGGTTGTACAACACCTAAATAGGTTATGCTCATCCAAGTAATATTTTTAGCTTGTTTTAGCTCTTATTCCAAATGTGCTTTTATGTATTTTTAGTCAAGCTTTCTGTCTCTTCATGCTGAAAAATTGCTGATGTTTTCACTCTGCAGAAATTGAGGACATTTCTGCTCTCTATGCCATATGAATCAGCAAATCTTCCTCTTAAGAGAAATTGAACACTTTCAGAACAAAGGAGGAGTAAATAGTGATCTTTCAATTATTTTTTTCTTCTGCTTTTGATTTAGCAGAGGAGAGATGAAATTAGTCCAAAAATTATATCTATAACTTCTTTCCCGAAATGTCCAAAATTTTCCTTCCAAAACTTATTCTTTCTCAATTGTTTGCACTTTTGGATTTTGTCCTATTACTATTTTTGAGATGATTATTTATATAGGAGATCAGTATAAAAACCTAAATCTCAGTTTTTGGAGGCAAAAAGCATGCATTTCAGATCCAAAGTTTTTCTCTTAGAAAATATTCAGAGTCTATTTTGAGTATAGTTTTTCACATGCTTTCAGCATGATTTTTTTCAGCTCACTTTTCTTCACAGCACACTTTGGTACCCTGCCTAGGTTGGTTTAGTGCATCATACATATAAAAGCTCGTTTTTCTTTCTTGGTGTTACTTATAACTGTATAGAAAGAAAACAATTAATATTTTCCTATTTTTAGTACAACGTTTTGCTAGTTTTAGTTGCTTTTTCAAGTCAATAACTACCAAAAACTTGATTCTTTTTTTTTTTTTACACATATATGTCACTATTTATTTGCCTGTAATTATGTAAAGCACACCAATGTATAATCTGAAAGTGAACAAGGTACTAACAAGAGCAGAGAACAACAATTCCAACAACAAAAAAACCCCCTGCATATGGATTGCCTTGCTCAATATTTGGGAAAACGTCTTACAAGGGTTTTTTTGGGGGGAGGTTGATGATCATTTTCTTCAAATTGTGCTCCTTTACTATGTTTCTAACTGGTCACCCAAAACATGAGTCAATAAAATGTCATTTCAATTTTTTTTTGAAAGGAAAGAATCCTGAGATTTTGATAGCATTCAAACCCAATTAAATAAAAGTCTTGGAAAAGACTAAATCCCAAACCTGTAGAAAACTGCTTTTCACTTTAGTGGAAAGTGGCACTTTGTCTTCAAAACTTCAGTGACTTCAGAAGGGAAGGTGGCAGCTGGGGACTGCACAAAGAGTAAGACTGTACAAGAGCATTACTTCATCCTGAAATTTACAAAGCTTTAACCCAAAATTCACATCTCCACTCTGAATTCTCTGTTCTTTTGACCCATCTTCTGCTTGCCCAAGCAGGAAGAAGTGTATGTTCACAGGAAGTATAGTCTAGGAAGTAGTATATGTTTATATTTTCATATACATATACTACTAATTGATGCCCAACATCTTAACACAATCTGCAGAAGAGAGGGTTTTGTTCCTTTGGTTTTTGGTTCTTTTTTTTTTAAAGATGATATGGTGATATGCAGCCACTCTGGCCTCTGAGAGAAGGCCAGTAGTTTTTCAAGAAGCATCAAAGAATTTTCTTTTGCTGTAGGTGAGAACATGTCTCAAGAACAGAGATTTCTTCTGAGACTGATGGCATAATTTAGGAAAGTTACACAGAAAAAAATTATATATATACCCTCCTGGGTACCACTTCTATGTTTTGTCCACCTCTGTTCTACAGTTTCTATAGGCCCAGTAGTTTCCACTGCTGCAAGGTCAAGCTCAGTAATTTGCTGAATACACCTAGTACATCCTAGAATTTTAGTTTAGGTCTCCTGGGGTGACATTTATGTCAAAGCTACATCATTTTAAGAATCAGCAAAAGAACCAGGGCATGTATTGTATCCAAACAGGCAGATGAAAACTACATCTCACTTGGAAAGTGACATGCTAGATAGTCAGTGACCCTCCCTGTTGGTGGGTTGTGTTTCCTTCTATGGTCGTTGAGCACAAGCCAGCACACAGCACTAATGATGCCTGAAAGCAACTAAGATTGCAGCCAGATAGGATCCTCACCAATAGCTCGCCAGTCTCCTCATTCTTGTAATTTCTCCCTATTAGATTCTTCCTTCATCTGCACCATTAAAACCTGCATTTCAATTGACAGTGCAACAATTACACTGCTGTTCTAAGTGGTAACTGAATGGAGAGTAAGGCCTTTTGCAGCAACAAGCTATAAAATGTGCCTCCAAGTCATTGACTAAAGTGTTGTCTCTTTTTTAGGTAACAACAATGATACAAGCTGTGGCTAAGGAGGTACAAATGCAAAAAGAGTCTTATGCTTATAAAATGCTACAAGAAAGAACAGACATAAAAAGATGGTAGCAACAGGAAAGTGAATATTTGAAATTGTTTTATGCTTCTTTGACATACCTTTTCTTCTCTTCTGTCAAAACACCATGGGAGAGAAAATATTAAGACTATATTTGCTGGAATTGAAGAAAAAGTGAATCTTTGAAAGAATTTCAATAACAACTATAGAAACTACATTTGAGAAATCACTAAATATATTCCAGACAAAGGGGAATAAGCACTGAGGAGAGAGTGGGCAGAGGACCAGCAGCAGACAGCAGGCAGTATTCACAGGTGGTGGGATTAATGTACATTCAGTGTACTCATATTTACGATGTTAGTATAACTAATACATGTTTTCAAGACTTTGTGTTAGGAACACATGAACTCAAGGTGTTCAGACCATTAGTGTCACTCAGGACCATTCACAGAATATCTTGAGTTGGAAGGCGTGCACAAGAATCACCAAGGCCATTTTCTGGCCATGCACCAGATAACCCCAAGAGTCACCCCATGTACCTGAGAGGATTGTCCCAACACTTCTTGAACTCTGGCAGGCTTGGTGCTGTGGCCACTTCCCTGGGGAGCCTCCTTCAGTGTCCAAAGCTTTGTAGTTGTGAATATTTGGCATAGTTTATTTTCTTAAGGAAAATACTTGTAATATGTATGTGTAATATATTATACACAAGGAATCTCTGATTCAATTTAGCACTCAGCATTTAGTTTTACTAAATTTTTGCATTGGATTGCTAGCTTGTTTTTAGATTGTGCTATTGAACCTGCTCTCTTCTCCTTTTCAGTTTAAGCATTTTAGAAATTTATGGGGTTTTTTTCCCACCCATCTTTCTACTGTAGAAGAAGGTTTCAACTCTTAAGTTTGTTCTCATTTAACAGTCATCTTTGAGAACCAAGGAATAATTTCACACAAAACCTCTTTCACTGGAAGTCATCCTGCACACAACATTATCTTGCACCTGCAAAGGGTCACACATGGTGCTCCATCACATGATTATCCCAGAATATTCTGGGTTGGAAGAGACCCATAAGGATCATTGAGTACAACTCCTGAGTGCCCCATACAGGGATCAAACCCACAACCTTGCCATTATTAGCACCATTCTCTAACCAGCTGAGCTGATCTCAGTGGCATATTTTCTCTTTGACTTTTTTCTGCTATTCATTAGAATTTAGAGGCTCTTTGTTTTTTATAATTTGGTGTTTAAATATTCAGGAAGTCGTATCAAAAAATATGCTAACTGGTGACAATCTCAAAGTCTATTGACTTTGCTACTTTTTTTTGTATGTGTGTGTCAAATATTCACCAATTTTTTATTTTATTTTTTTTTTGAGACTATTAGAATGTGGTTACCCTGGGTTTAGACTTTTGTGTTTATATTTATACCTTTCCAAAAAAACATAGATGCACAAAATTGAATTATGACTGATTGCCTATCATTGCTGTAGCTGGTTTTCCAGAGTTCATATATCTGAGACATATTCTGCAACTTAATTTTTTAGTAATGCTGTTTCTGTCCAGTGTCTTGGGTTTGTTTCACTAGATACCCTAGTTATTTTAAAACTTACATTTTCTTAGGCTTAAGTTCTTCATTCTTATCTTTTTCACTAAAAAGGATACCTTACCTCATATGCCAACTTTAGCTGACATTCTCTACTTTCTAAAACAATAACAAAATTTTAAAATGTTATTTTACTGAAACACACAGTGTGGGTAATATAGTAAAAAAATTATTTGCCCAGTACACATTCACTTCTCTGTGTATATGTTCTATTTATATTTCTATTTTCTCCTCATTCTTTTAGCTCAGGTATTTATCATACTGGCTCATGCTTTGTGTCCTGCTCATATATCCCTTTCAGTGAGGTCTGATTCCACCCACAAACTGCCTCTTGAACAACTTCTAGCAGTTACACATTCCTGAAAATAATTTTCCTTGCTCTTCTCTCACCTACAATTCTGTTGGTTGTTTTTGTTTTTTTTTTTCTTTCCTTCATATGTTGTAAAATGTTTTTCCTTCTAAGAACCACACCATCTTTGTACAAAAGCAGAACATTGTTGTTTAGGGCTTCATAAAGAGACAAAAATCTTGTCTCAACCTCTTCCATTGCTTCCCACATTGCTAGGAAGTTCAACCTGTATAACTGAGTACTCTTTTTTTTCCTATGTCGAATTCCGTAGGATGCTTTCACCCCATCTTGATATCTACAGTGTAAATCCATCTCTAAAAAACAGTTATCCAGCCTCTCACTGGGGTCAATGTCAACCTATCAGTGTAATCTAAATGTTTCGGTGGTCGCCCCGTGTNTAAAAAACAATTCACCCAACCCTCAGGAAGACAATCAAATTTGATGTGATTAACCTCCCTCCAAGCTATATGACTGCTCTACTTTTCTCATCTTTTGTAACATTTCAAGATTGCTAAACAAAAATCTTCATAAACAGCAAGAATTACTCATTTGTTAAGTGAATACACTGTAATATTGTTCAATTCTCCATCCAAAATGTTCCATCAACTTGGAAAAATTTAATTGTCATTTTAAATTCAAGACAGTAAATTCCATAAACCTTTATGGTGGTTGCAGACTTTCAGTCATAATCTAGATTTAAAGTAGGAATCCTCAAGATTAATGGTTTCTAAAATTATGAAAAATATTTCTACAAGACTTCCTCCTCCTTATTACCTATTTGAAGCCAATATCTTAAAAAGGAAAATCTTTCCGGCAGTGCAGTGTTTTCCAAACTACTGTATCATTTTTGATAACTGGCTAGTTCTTTCTCCTTGGCCATTAAAAATACTAGTTTTCATCACACAAATATTTAAAAAGCAGAATGACATAGTTCATTTTTTCCAGAAGGTCACTTAATTTCATGAAGCGATACAATTCTCATTATTTTATTAATATCTTTGCCTTTTTTAGCAATTGAAACTTTATTAGAGGCCAATACACAATTCAGGAAGCTTTCTTTGTGTCTGACTTGAAACTCTCNCTTGAAACTTTATTAGAGGCTGATATACTTAATTCAGGAACCTTTCTTTGTGTCTGACTTGAAACTCTCCTGCTTTTGTGCATTTTTCCTACATTCAATCCTGTAGCTTTGGCTTCTTACTGAAACTGTTTTCCATATAGACAAAATGACATCAGGAAGAATGCACATGAGGGCCCAAATCAACAGATAGAACTGGATTTTTCAGGACCTACCAACGAAAACAGAAAATAAGAGACAGCTTACTGTCAGGTTTTATTTTAAGTTACATACAAATATCTTTTCAGATCCAGACTGAAACTGTCACAAGAGTCTTATTGACTGGGATCCATCCTTGCAGACAAAGTTTGCTTCCACAGCTTTGACAGTCTATTGCTAAAGCACATGCCAGTAGATATATGTTCCTTGCTTACCAGATTCCAGCTTGCAGCACACGCAAAAGCAAGATTCATAAAGTCCTATTGTTCTCTTCTCAAAAACTGGTAAGTGATGTGCTAGTTCAATTTGTTACTTCTATGGAGATTGATGCAAAAGTAACAGAAATGGAGTATTTTAAAAGTTTGAGAATATCCCAGGAAAACTAAAGGGGAGCACAGCTAGCAGTTTAGGCTATCTTGAGTTGGGTTTAAAAAAAATAAAATATATCCATTGGAACTGCACAGCTATGGGATACAGGAAGACTTTCTATAATTCTTTCACGTCTTAAACTTTCAATGTTCAAAAGACTGCAGCCATTAAAGATTGCAATTTCTCTGCCTCCTTGCAAACAGGACTTGGGGGCAAGGTTTCCATTTCATCTGTAGACCATAAAATCTACCAACCATTTCTTCCTTTCCTAGTATAAAACTACTTCCAGCATAAAAGTGGAGTTATTTTAAACTTTAAACTATGACTTTAAAAAAGTCGTAAAACCAAATCATACTTTCTAGCAAACTGCTGTAAAAATTCCTTGGAAACTGCAGAGGAAGAAAAGCCAGAAACTCTTTTGATTTTGAGAGGTTTATTTTTAATCAAGCATTTTGCTGTTCATCACTGGTCTGAAATTCTCTGAATCTAGAATGCTGTAAATATAAAACATTGAACACTGGAGAATCTTTAAATGCTCATAAACACAGTAGTTGCAATGCTTTATAAGAAAGCTCCACTTTCAAAAGTATAGATCTCCTTTCTATATACCAATAACCAGATGCTGGGATCTCTCTTCTGCAGCAATAACAACTTTTCATGGTACTGAACTATTTGCATGCTCAGCAAATGAAAAAAAAAAAAAATAGACTTTGGCAGATCATTGTTTTCACCTTTCAATTCCTGTGCAGCAGATGTTTTGGGTGCTGCATTACTGGTACCAGTTTTGCAAAATTAAAAAATGGTAGGAGTATAAGTTCATTATGAAATTGAATGTATCCAGAAGATAGGAAGTCAAAGGTGTTTCTAATGTTGTACAGGTATGATGGGCACAGGTTAGGCCTGCCAGAATCCTGATGTTGCTAGGACAGCCCAGAGAAGCCCACACACTCCAGGCAGAGGTCCACAGAATATTCTGAGTTGAAAGGGACCCATTGGATCACTGAGTTGGATCACTGAGTCCAACTCTTAGGTAAATGGCCTTCATGGGACTCAAACATTGAGGTCATCAGCACCATGACCAAGTGAGCTAAATGCAAGTTAGTTAGGCCTTCTGTGCAAAATCTGAAATTGCAGAATCACATCTTAACTATTGCTTGAAACTTTTATAATGACATAAAAAGTAAATTAGGCAGAATTTAAAAAAGAATTGCGTTCGGATCAGATTTCATAAATTAAGTTATGCTAGGTCAGCACTTAGAAAGAATAGACATGGGCTTGAGGAAAAAAAAATCTGAAAAAAATTCAGTTCTCAGCATGTCATAGATTTTTTTTTTCTTTGTCCTCAGTCAAGACAAAGAATTTTGAAAGGTAAAGGTAGATCCTGGTAGCTTTTTGAGAACTTCTCACTCCCTCCCACATTACTCTCCAGTTTCTCTGAAGTGGAGCACAGAAAGCTATGTTAGGCATGTACTTCTCCCTGCATTATGCAAGACCTCTCAAAACAAAATCAAAAGGCAATTGGATACTGAAAAGAGACATATTTAGAACTAGCTGAGTAAAAACTGAGCAATGGCCACTTTGGAAAAGAAAATCCACCTGACATTCCTCCCCAGACAATTGCCTTCTAAAGCTAAAATTTTTCAAATATATATGAAAACAATTCCTGATATTTTAAGAATACAGCATAGGCTGAGAGAAAAGCAGAGAGAAGTCCTGATTTTTAGTCCTCACTTATTCTAGACTTGTTTCTGTATTTCACATCCATGTAAATTTCTTTTATGCAACTCTTCACGGAGTAGTTATTAAGAGCAAAATCTTCCCCATTTCTAGATAAATTTGTCAACCACAGGAGTACAAGAACTTTATTTTGTGCATTGTTTGCCCAATGCTGACACCGCTTCAGCAAGAGAGGAGACATTTGCATGCTTTGAATAACAGCCTGCCATTGCTGAGCAGGGCCTGATCGAATGTTACTTTAGTTTGATTAATACAACACAGAGTTTAGAGTGGCAAACTTCCACAAAGGAAGAACAGCAGCAAGTTAACACTGACTCACTTAGGAAAGATCTGTGGATTAAGGGATCTGACCTTCAGGCAAGCCCTATTAATAAGTCTCCTGTCATATTTGTATGTAATATTCAGAAATCAAAAAATCCAACAGAGAGAGCACAGACTACTTTCTACAAGAGCATATTTCTTTTAGCTCCTCATTGTAATTTGGCCCCACACAGGGTTATCTGTTGAATGAAGTTTTACCACTGATGTAGCCAAAAAAGAATTATTTAAAGCCTATGCATTTAATTGTTGAGAAAAATCAGCTAAATGTTGAAGATAATTTCTAAATGAGAAAGGAATAAGAAATGCCAGCGCTAAGCATATTGTCTTCATGACAGAATCTAATTGCTGACCCCATAATCCTATTGTGCCAAATGACAGCGGATCTTACTGATGAACTTCCTGATTCTGGAGAGCAGAAATTAAATTAAAATCTTGGATCAGACTGCACTCGTATCAGTGTGCTTACTGATCTTGATGGGCTTCATCCTGGAAGATACTGAGTGCTACTATGAAACACGAATTTTCTTCCAGCAGAGAGCTGAGCATCTTTCCATAGCCCTCCAGGACCCTACTGAATGAAGCTTCCCATGCAGGTCTTAGAAAATAGCTCTGGGACTAATTACTGTGTATTGTCTCCTTCCTCAGTTTTTAGCATTGATGTCATCTGTCTATAAACAGATCAGATCAGTTTCAAACCAAGACCCTGACAAAAACAAGCTCAAAGTGATTTCTTCTGAATGCTGCCTGAAATTTTTCATGTATATGAGACCTGCATGTAATTTGTCTTATATGCAGTGTGATGTCAATGCATGTAGGGGTTAAATCAGCCTTTGTTCACCTGCTCATATCTCCTGCTTCTCAAATAGTACAATGCACTGTACACTAGCACTTAACTGTGTTAATATATATGAATTTGCTAAAAACACAAAAATAAAATCTAGAAGGCCAGTAAGTCAAATCAATAAAGTTAAATGTACCCAAACAATAATTTTGCCAATGAAAATTAGGGATTCCTAATTTCTTAGCCTAAAAATCATTAAAGGCATTAATTGATGTGAGACAATGTCAGCTATAGTTTAGAACAGCAAGAAGAAAACAGGAAAGTGAATTTTGCTGTTGGGATTGTCTGGTTTTGCTTACTGCAGAATGTGTTCCTGTGAATAGTCAGAAAAACAATGACATCTGTAAGTTACTTTTTTTTCTCTTGCCATTTTTTTCAGGACAAAATTTGGTATCTAATGCAACACAGTTCTCTGATTTATTCACGTGCTTCAATTCCCTTTCACATTTCTTTCCTTGATCTCAAATAGGACACTGAACTGAAATGTTGCAAATATTGTGAAACTAAACATTTGATCAATTCACACCTTATCAATCTATTTTTTTTTATTTTTATGCTTTTAAGATGCTTCATTTGGCTTCACTTTTTTTCTATTATTAATTATCATGCAAATGAAAAATTATTTCCAAGATACGTGAAACTTTTGTTCAAATATGCAAGCTTTGCCTGCTTCAGAACTCTGTCAGAATGTTTTCTAAATGGAAAATTTATCAAAACCCGTTCCTGGTTTTGATGAATATGTGTGTTCCTTGAAAAGGGTGATCAAAATATTGAGCAGCTCCACTGTGAAGCTTTATTAATGTTTGATCAGCACTTTGAGAGCTTAGCTATAGAAGTGCAAATTGCTCTGAATGTGATAACTACAATCTCATAGCAAAACAAGGGGACAGGAAAAGTTGAAAAAACCAGTAAGGTGACAGTAAAGATGAAGAACTTAGAATAACTTCAGGAGTCTTGAAGAAGGTTTGTTCACAAGGTAGAATTTTGGCCTATCCGGCTCAGCAGGAGAGAAAGAAAACATGGTCAGGATTACTATAAATATAAAAATTACATTTTAATTGTACTTCTAAAAGTAACGCTGGCGAACACTTGCAATGCAATTTAAAAAGATCAACCAGGCGTCATTAAATACATTGCTCCCAATATCAAATAAACAGATGCCTCAAAGAACTGTTAATGGCACATGTGGATTTCACCTTTTTGAAATATTATTTCTCACTCAACTAAAACTTTTCTAGAAATTTCATGCAGACTAGTCATTTCTTAAGCCACAGAAATTCTTTGTGCAAGGTATTTGAGCTGAATAAAGGTTTCCTCATATCACAAGCATCAAGCTAAGGCAGTAGAGGCAGAGAGCAGGATACCAAAACCATGAAGTGCTCCCTCACAAATTCAGGTCACAGAGATGTTGCACTTAAAAACGATAAAGGTTGGGCTGAAACTGATGCTTTGCAGGTGTGCAAAACACCATCAACACAAGAAATAAAGCACAGGTCCGTTTTGGTCATGGATGTGAACTGGTGATAAGAGCCACCAGTATTTCCAGAGCAGAAGTCCAGTTCTGGAAGTATCAATACTATCTTTTGTATTTGGCACCAGAGAGAAGAAGCTCAGGTTCCGGTCCTAGCTACAGGTATTTGCCATCTCCATTCCAACTTTAACCCACAGCAGACACTGCCTTCAAACAACCCCAGCTCCTCCAAGGATTATAATGTGCAGTGCCTAAATGCAGAGCAGGCACTAAGCAATATCAGACATGCAGCTTTTTCAGGAACACAGTGTCATGCAGCAGTCTGTGACTACTGTAGCAGTAGTTTTGCAGTGTTTTGCAGTATAGTACATTACGGAATGCTGGCTGGGTGTACACGGATTGTCAGGGAGATGCTGCAGACTGATTTACTTTCCTGCTTGTCCAAATATTTGGAAGCTTTGCAATGACCACAACAGTCTTTTTTTATCTATTATCTGTGTTTATACCCAGCACTTTTTTAATACCTACAGCAAACCTCTTCTCCCTGAGCTCTGGTGTTTCACGAAATAACAACAAATTAAAAGTTAAATTGGAAACTCATCTCCTGAAAATAACTAGATTAATGAATTCCCAGATCAGGTCATTTTTTCTTTGTTTTGTAGTTTGCCAAAAAAGAACCACAGTAGACAAAATGCTGGAGCATTTACTAGTTGACTTTCTAATAAGAATGACACATTTTGTCCAGAAATGGCAAGTGCCCCAGTTTATACTGTAGCTGCCAACCCTCTTTAATATTCAGAGTCTAATGTGTGCACAGTTATCAAAGGCAGACACTTGTTTCTGCTCACTCAGGCGAAGAAATATTCCAGCTAAAAGTACAGCCTCTTTCCCCTGAGTTTTTAAAAATTCTTCCAAATAAATACATGCTACATAAGAAATAAATAAAGAAAAAAAAACCTTGAAAGCTTTTCTCTCTTCTAGCAGACAATGCTGGATTAACTGGCTGCTTAATCTTTTTGACATGACCAAAACCATATAAAACCACGCTCTAACATTCATTTCTTTTTTGTGAGAAATAGAAATCTCCTCCTAGTCAAATACCTGACACTTTCACTAGTGAAGGAAGAAAAAAGTGCATATATATGTCCATAGGAATGAACAAAATAAATTTATTGTTATCGTCATGCACCAATAGGACTAAATTTGCCTAATTTTATTCAAATCATTATTCAAATCATATGATGGTCAAATTTGCAAAACAGTCATTTTGTGAACAAAAGAAAAAAGAAAAAAAAGCCTAAAAATCTGACCTCTGCTTAACACCTTATGTGATTCCTTAACTTCAGTTTCTACAGTGTAAGAGGGAATGATTGCTTTTGATCTCAGTGTTTCACCACGTATTTATCCAGAGAATTATGCAGTAACTCTCTTGACAAGGTCTCCACACAATAGGAATTTCTCAGTTGGTTCCCACTGCCTTTAGTTTTATGCTAGCAATGCACCATCGATTTTGATTGGACAGAAATGTGAATTTTAAAAATGCAGGTATTCCAGCACAACCTTTGTATATCTGTTTAAAAACGGGTAAAATTAAATTATTTAAAATCTGAATATAAAACATTACTTTTGTTTCAGAGACAACTGAGGTAAAATAATGATTTTTTTTGTTAATTCATGAGGTATTTGGTAAGAAGGAATAACAAAAAATTCTTTTGAGATTCCACTAAGACAGTCAATTAGATGGGTGTTAAATTTTATCCTGAAAACTTTCTAAAATGTTCAGCTCTAATGTTTTTACTGAATTGGTGTACAGTGCCTTACTGAATCAAATCTACCTGAGTTCTCCGGAACACAAGGGGGTTCAGGGCTCCAAGGATCCCTAAGGTCCAGTACAGTAACTAAAAATTATAGAGCATGAATAAAGTCTATTCATATTTGAAGAAAACAAGAAAATGTGTGATAGCCTTGTGTGATCTTGTACATTTTGTCTAAGCACTTCCATGATCCATAATCCATATTCCTTTCTAGAAATGGATGCATCCATATCCTGATTTTTTTGTTCTTTTAGTGCCTGATGATTGAAGAAAATCTGAGGCTTAAGAATGATCAGGTTCCAATATCAACAGTTAATCCTTTTTTCCTCTACTCACATTTTCCTGTGGGTTAATAGCTAGGATTGAACCAGGCCTTATGTATAGGTATATGCTATTCCTTTTCAAGACACTGGATTCTAGCCTCAATAAAAAAGAGAATAATTGAAGATTTAGCTTATAAATATGGTGCTTGTAATCTCTCTCTTTGAGAAGTGAATTTATTTTTTCATTCATTTGAAAAAAACCTCAGTAACCAAGTAGTCAAGTTAAGAAGAGAGCCCCAAGGACTTTTAAATAGACTTCATACTTCAATTCAAGCTGGAAGTTCCCATATTTAAGAGAAACAAGTTTCTTGGGAAGTTTCTTCTAATTAAGAGATGAATTACTGAATCCTTTGGGTGTTTTTCAGAGGTATTCATGTAAAAAGTTGGGGTTTTTTGCAAAACGGCAGAAAACTAGGGACTGATTGGACCTATTTCAACCCAAGCTGCATATACCTGTAGCTGCCAGAAGGCATTTTCCCTGCCCTTTCATATTTGGAAATTACAAAATCAACGCCTTGTGGAGATGCATTCATGCTTAAAAAGCACACCATAATCATATTTCTCTCCCTTTTGTACTCGAACCACAGTAATACACTCTACCAGACAAATCCAATGCAAGCAGAGCAGAGTGCAAAGCTGAGCAGAGCTGCATAGTGCACCACACAGCCATCACAAGAGCCATCAGACTTTCCTGTGTGGCGCATGAGCTGCTGCACCAAATGTTAATAACTGCATTTTTTACTGTTTGATTTGAAAGATGGCTTTTGCTTACCAAAAAGTTGATCCTCTTCACATTCTTTATACTCAGCAAGAAAAAAATAGGTCTGATTCTGATGCTAGCTACATGCAAATAAGGTAAGAAAGAAAGTTTAGCAATTTTCTTCAGGTTTGCACCGCTTAAGCAATGGAAGTCCTTGCAAGTTAGGTTTGATCTCCCGTATCTACACAGATACTTTGCACAAGTAGGTTTTCTGGCTGCAAACACTTGAAATGTTCTTGCTAAAAAAGTCGTGTGAATGAGAGTTTGTATAAGGAAATTATGAAACTATTCACAACTCAGCTAGGGACTACACCTTTTTAAAGAAGACATTTTTTAAGGGATGTTGTGCATTTTCTTTTGACTAACATTGTGGCTCTAGCTTTGTTTTATCTGGAAAAAAATGACCTTTGACCCTGAAACATAAAGCACAGAATCTGCCTCTTTTTCCATAACATTAAGGCACCTCAGTGATACCCATTTCAGCTCCTCTCCTACTAGTTTTTAAAATTAAAGAAAGAAAACAAAAGTTGTATGTATTATCATTAAAAATAAAAAGAAAAAAAAAAAAGAAGAGTGGATTTAGAGTTATCTCAATGCATCAATAATGTATTTATTTTTGAATTGAATTTCAATTTACTGTATAAGATACCTACACAGAACTGGTAACCTTTGAGAACGGAGGGAAAGTAAATACTAATACTCTACCTGATTTTAAGAACTGTTCTTCTTTTCATGTCATGAATCTCCAGTGTTCAGTAAAAATTCCCAAAGACTTGGTTGCCATTAAATTTATAAATCATTTGGGTTGGGCATTATGGGGCAGTTTTAGAGTCTCATTCTATTATACATTGATACATGCCATCCTGAGGCATTCCTAGGAATTCATATTTAAATTTGCCCTCAATTGAAATAAAGTCTGGTGTAAGGTGAAAAACAGTATTTCCTTTAATTGGGTTAAAGCATATTTTAGGAAAACACAAAGCAAAACAAACAAACAAAAAGTACCACCACTCCCCCAAAACAAAAAACAAACAACAAAAAACACAAACAAAAAAAACCCAAGGAGAAACTCATGATAACCAACCAAAGCTATAAAATTTATCCATGGATAACATTGGAGATGAATTAGTTACCTTTTGAAAAGAGACAAATAACTTTGGGAGACAATTTGGATGCCCATACCATCAAAATTCTTTCACTAGTGACCTCTAAGGAATTAAAATAAATCCTCCATAAAAATTACTAATTCTTTAAAAAGCTTCCTTTGCTTTCAGACCTCATTTCACTACTCAGTTGAACAACAAAGAAAAAGAAATACAAGTCAAGAAAAAAAAAAAAAAGATTGCTACTTTGGCTTCTGAAACATCATTAAATGGTCTTTTTCCTCTGCTTCTCAAACCCCTTTGACATAAATATTGTAAGCTTTTATTGTTGTTTTCTCTGCTGCTTATTTTTGAAATCCTTAACATTAAGAGGAGACGCATGATGTAGGGGTTATGCTTTGTTCCTACAGCACAATAAACAGCAACACAAGTGGCTCAACTCCCTTTTTTTTTAACGATCCGGTTGGTAGCCTTTAGAGTAGAACACAAAATCTGAAGACTTTTTTTGCTTTATCTCAGGCTATTAATTCAACATACTCGTGGACTCAATCATTGCCATTACTTTCTACATTTCCTTGATTTTTCTTGTGGGTGTTGCAGTCAAATGCCAACAAAGTCCAGATTGCATGGTTCTGAATGAATAGCCTTATGTAAATTATCTGATTATTCCACCAGAAGAGTTCTGCTTTCTACAGCTGAAATTTTCAATTTTTTCCTAAGGATGACAGTATCAGAACTTTATGAGATCTTTCTGCCATCCTTGTTACAGAGGAAAAATTTAAGACTGCAAGAAATCTTGCTGTTTATTCTGAGAGTTTTGTTACTTTCCTCAGCCTCAAATCACAACAAACATCTGTTTGCCTTGGTACACTGCAGTAGTTTTCACCCTGAAAACATTGAACTGCTTTTGTGAATTTATGATTGAACTTTTGTCATTTCAGTGGTGGTTCAGCTATAATACTGAGCTGACTGGAATAAAAAGTTATAAAAATGATTTACTACAAAATACTTCTGTTGCAAGCAATGTCATCACTTTCCTTTCTTTTCACATACACCAGACCAATTCAAAGCTTGCTTCAGGTTTAAGTCTTCTGAGCTAGTGATAAAACAATATGTGAATCTGGAAATACTAACATGATGAAGTTAACAGAGGCAAAGAAAACTTTTTTCCCCAAAGAGGGAATAACAAATTTTAAAAAAAAAGTAAGTAAAATGTTATATTTTCAAAAGCAGAATCCGTTTTTAAGTAAGACATTGTTGATATGACCCTAAAAAATAACGTATTCCAGTCAGCAAAGCCAGATTATTTAATAAAACTTAACAGCTGTTCACACTGCAGACAAAACCTCAATGATATTTATAGTAGTTACAAACACCTACAGTTCCTGAATATTCTACCACCTCCTTGAGGAGAAGGTATGAATAATAATGAGAAGGATGACTATATATTTTTCCTGACATCTTGGTTATTTCCATTTGATAACTTAATCTAGATCTTGGTGACTAAATTTTATGGCATTTATGTTCAATGAAGGGTAGAATAATTACATCTTAGCCTGTAGTACTAAAATATCCACCTTACAAAACCCCACTTTGCCTTACTACTCTTGCTAAAGCCTTTGTCATGGCTGATGCAATGACATTTGGTAAGAAATTTGTCTTTGCTGCATCATTTCTCCCTTTAAAATAAATAGGAATAATTCTCTGAAGAGAACAGCCTTGAAATGCCCAAACAGTTCCTTAAAGGAAGTAATATTTTATTTTTGCCAAATCCACAGAAGGAATCCTGCTTTACTCTCTATGTGATGTTAATATCTTCCATTGCACAGTATAGCCATTCATTCATTCTCAGCATTAAAACTCTTTAATTGACATTCTAGGCTGATGTATAACAATTCTGGACATGTGTTCACATCACCTTTTCCTCAGGTAGTTCATATGGGCCTTTCCAGAGGCTTTGGTACTGTCTGTGTCAGAAGTATTTACCAGTATTACCTATTTACCTTATTTACCTTATTTACATTTTACACCATAGATCTGCATTCAGTTGTGAAAACAAGTTGTATCTAAGCTCTATAGCTTCTTTGGGTTTGGATTAAATTTTGGAATAAATACCTGTTCTACATGTAGTGGTAAACTATTCATGTGCAGGCCTTTGATAAAAGGGTGCAAAGAGCAGACTTACTGCCCTGCCTAGGACTGGACTAAGCTTGACAGTACCTATTTATTTGTTTTGAATGACTCTGCACAATCAGTTTTGGGATCCTCCAGGCAGCAAGACTATGAAATAAATTTACTCTGCTATTTCAGTGGGTTTTTCTGGTCAACCTTGGTCACCTGTGTATGTTGATTCACACAGTGCAACTCTATACTTTACAAGACTCATGAGCTCTTGAAAAAAGAAGTCTAAGTTTCAATGTAATTGCTTGTTCTTTTATACCAATTGTTTGGGAATTCATACCTCTTATCCAAGGGCTCTACTTGTGGTAATAATACGTAAACAATACATGCTGAGTGTACCACCTTGAATATAATTTATTTCCCCAAAACGTATAGCAAGAGCTGACTTTTGAAAGCTGTAAGTCCAAATTCTTTCAGGGAAAGAGCAGAATATGGGTTTCTTGGCCTCTGCATAAGTATTCCACCCACACAGCTTCTGCTTTCTTCCATAGAAGAAAGAAGGCAATCTCAAAATAAAAGTTCATTAGTGGAATTAGCAATTGACTTGCAAACCAAAATTAAATGCTATATCCCAGAGAAAGACAATTTTTTCTGGGAAACAAGGCTCTTTTTTGTATTTCCTTATTTTAGAGACTACTATTTTTGTGGTTCTTATGCCTAGATAAGTAGCACAGCACATGTGACTTCATTATTAGAGTGTGTACTGAAAAGTAAGTGATATAGTATTCAATGTTTTGAAACACTTCCACAGACCTAATTTTTCAGGTATCAGAAATTATTATTGTCTTCAGAATTATTAGGTATTTCTTTTCATTCTTCCTGTTTGAACATCAAGATGTACAATGTACTACCTATAATACTCATAAAAAAGTGAACATTAATGGACTGACTATACATGATTTAGATCAGACTCCAGCAAAATATTAATAATGAATTGCAGCTGCCATCAAAGATGCCATGAAAGTGTTCTAATTTTCAATCATATAAATGAAGATATTATTCAATACATAATGCTCCTTTACAATGATTTTTATGTGGTCCCAGCACACACGGTCCTCATTTTCCAGAGAATCATCTATCTCAAAGTGAAATTCATGTTTGTGTAGACAGGCAGCATAAGGCCTGTGAACTACTTATTTTAATTCAGTTACAAACCTAATTGGAATGTAAACATTGCATTGGTCTTGTGTTATTTCAAAGAACAATAGTAAGTTTCACACTTTTAACTCTTTAGTAAAAAGCACAGAAAAATTTTTCAGATAATTTGACTTACACTTGTCCCCAGTTTCTGTCTTATTATCTGCTACGTTTAGAGATCAACTGAAGAAGAAATCATGAGCTGTTGAAGACAGCAATTCAGAAGACAGAAATAAGTTTTTGTTTAATACCCTGCCAATGCTGCCATTGTGAACACTAGAAATCAGGAATCATCAGTGCCAGAGTCTGCAATGGATTCAGTCCAGGGCTCCAGATCCAAAATCAGTCTGTCATTGACTCTTTGTTAATATATAAATCATTTACTGAAGCATAGCCAGTCAAAACAGAATACCATTTGTGTGCACGTGAAGGTCTGGCTGTTCCTGCCAAGAATGACTCATGTTTAAGGGGCACAAAGAAAATGAAGGCTCAAAATGCATATTTAAGGCCTGATTTTTTGTTGCTCGGAACATGTATTTGCATTTTTACCTGTGCAAAATACTGCTTGGTTGTTCAGAAAGTAAAACATTTACTCACATTGAAGTAGAAATAGTACGAATTGTCAAGGAATCCTCAAGTTCACAGATTACACTCTGCATGCATAAAAAAAACCCCAAACCAACACCTTAATAAAATTATCAGGATACAATAAGGATGAGGTAAAATATCATTATATTTTCTGCGTATCATTGCAGAAAAAAATAGGTTTTATAAATTGACTCAAACACTCATTGTTTTTCCTAGATGCTGTACTAACAGAAATAGAAGAGAGCAGAACAGAACAGAACTGCACTCTGTGATCATCACTTACACACTGGCAAATGCAACCCTTAGCTGTTTATTACATAGAGTACTGTAATGGGCAAAAATACCTCTCAGATGTAATTGTTACAGCAGCTGTACATGCATAACAAAGACATAGCCTCTCTCTGTCTGAAAGTTTATTGGCACCTTAGACGCAGATAGCTACAAACAATCTTCATGTGTGTTTGTAAATCATTAATATGCCTGCAACAGAGGGTATTCTGGGTGCTGAAGATGATTGAAAGATTTCTGTGAATACTCAAACAACATCAAAAAGTCACAAAGTAAAAGTTCACACTTTTCTACTATGACCCTGCATGCTAAAAAGAAAAAAACAAAGCAAACAAACAAACAAAACAAACAAACAAACAACCCAAAAAAACCCCAACCAAACAACAACAAAAAACCCAAACCAATTCTGGTGCTCTGGCAGCAAATGGGTTGTTGTGCTCCACTGCAGCCTCCATGGCACTTCATTAGGGCATAGCAGCATAGATGACACACCAGAGATGCAGCAGCAGACAGCAGTCAGTAAAACCACCGCTGTATTTCAAGATGCCATCAGTAAAGGCCCTCAGGATGATTCTTACCGGAGTATGCTTTAGGCTAAGCCAGAGAAAATCTTGTTCAGACTTGTAAAGAGCAAAATCAAATGTAACACCTTACACACCTCCCTACGTTACAGTGGCATTAAGTCTTCCCCACCCCATCAAGGAACAATTCTGTTGCTGTTCAGAAAACCTGAAATATGAATGGGACCTGCTAGTCTTGTCAACAGCTATATTGACTCATACTGGTGTTGATTCTTAGTCTGTTCCAAGAGCAAGATGCAGAGAAGTTTTGCAATTAGGTGCCTGCAAAATTTACAGTATACAGGCTTTGTTCATCTTGAATAAAATCCTCTCTACAGTCAAAATTGGGAAATTTTCCACAAATATTATTCTTCTTTTCTGGAAGAACAATTCATAAGATCAATATTCTTTATCCACCTAAACTTGAGCAAATATTGTATCACACTTTAATAAAGTTCATGATATGAACATGAAGATACAAACACTGACAGACAGGAATCTGAGAAAATTAATACAGAATTAGGCAAATCTAGAAGTATTTTGCTTCAGTTTGGGCAGTGCAAGCAGGGTAAGCAGTGGAAATCAGTAGAAATCAGGAAGAAACAGTAAAAGAATTGAACAAAAATGGCTTTGAAATTTTGTAAAATCAAATCGAAGGACACAATCGTAATTTTGAGAATAAAAACTATTAATTAATAATTAACTCACAGTCTTAATTTTGAGAATAAAAAGATTAACAAGCACAAAAGAGAAGATGATAATTTGCAAAGATGCCCCAAGAAAGGCAGATAACTGATAATTTACTGTAGATTCAGCTCTGCTTCTGCGCTCCATCATTAGAATTAAGACCCTTCTCATTTTGATGCAGAGAGAATGAAAAACAAGATACGGTTTACTTTAAAATTTGTTGTAGAGAAACACCTCTTGAAACCATATAATGATTTTTCTGACAAGTATCCTCAAACATCCAAATAGGATTCAATTTAGTTTTATGACTGATTATATCAAGTAAATTCACGGATTTTATTGAAAAAAATAATATTTATAAATTTAATAAACATAATATGAAATTCATGTAAGTGAAAAACTAAATGTGCTAATTTTATATAATTTATCCATATCTGATTACATACAAACAATATACATATTTGTAGTATTTCCATGGTTTTAAGGTAGAAAGTAATGCAATGTATTTCAGGAATTCTGAAAACTGAGACAACCTGTATTGGATTATAAAACACGGGACCTGAACACAGCACAGAACTCCCAAAGAATCCCAGAACTGTAGAATGGTTTGAGCTGGAAGAGACTTTAAAGGACATTCAGTTCCAACTCTCTTGCCATGGGCAGGGACATCTTTCACTAGACCAGGTTGCTCAGAGCTCCATCCAATCTGGCCCTGAACACTTCCAGGGATTTACATATTATATTAAACAGTTCTTCATGCAAATAACTCACATTATCCAAACACATCAAAATTTAATCTCTGAATAAAGCAAAATGTTCTTGAAAAACTTTTTGGTTTTTTTTCTTTATTCTCTAAAAAGAAGTCCATCATTCAATTCATGCATTTAACACTGAAAAGGACTGGTTTACCTTGTTTACCTTGTATTACTGTCTTAATATCTTAATCATTATCTTTAATATCTTAAACATTAATTTAATAAGAAAGCATTTACCATATCCTATTTTTTAAATGTAGCCTTCTATTAATGAATTTTATGCTTGAGCATTTCATTAAGTGTAACTCATGTACAGCCAGGTTGGTTTAGTTAGATATATAGAGTTTTATTAAAAGCGACTTTTTTGGATATGTTAAATAAGTTTTAGACAGATGAAAAGTGCTTGAGAATGTTAGCTAAGCAGCTATGAGAGTCAAGTCATAGTTATATGTACTGTGCTTTGTTCTGTTGTACAACGTGTGAACTGGACATTTAGGTGGGTGAAAACATTCCTCTTCCTTCCTCCCTGCAATACAAAGGGTGTAATGGCTAAAGTCAAAAAATATCATTAACAGCTTCATATAGTGGTTCGCTATCAATTTTCAAACATTTGACAACAACTCATCTTTTTAATGCAATTTCATTTCTGACTTGAAACTACATGAACGCACAGTGGGTTATTTCTTTTTCATACCTGGTAACAAGCAGCAATTGAAAATATTTTGCTATTTCCATGACTTGAAGGAGGAGCGCTTGCAGACAAAATATATTTTCTTTAAAAATAAGAAACAATTTCAAAACCAAAAAACAACCCAAAACCACACAACCCCTCCCCCAAGCAAACCATGAACAGTTTTCTTCGCTAAAGGATACATTTATGTTATATTGGAAATTCATGGAATTGTTGGATTACCAACTAGTACCAAGATGCTAGAAAAATGGAAATCAAGAGACCTAAGTGAATGATGTCTGATGAAATTGAAATAATTCTTTGTTGCTTTGTATTGGCCATCACATTCTCTATATTTCTAAATTGTCTCATTTTTAATAGCTAATATTTTTGAAGAATCCTATTCCTACAATCTACAGCAGAATATTTTTAAGATCATTGCATTTTCAGCCTTAGGCTAATGACGACTTTTAAAACTTCTTCTACCTCTTAGCAGTTCCTTTACCAATTGTGTTTCTCTATGATTGTGTCAGTGGCAAGATCTGATTGCAAATACTATTCAGATTTTATAAGAACACTTTTAAAGTTTGTTTCTTTCCCCAAATTTCTCACCCAGGCGCTAAGAAACTCACACCTTTTTCCCACTCCACCAGAAGTTCCAAGGCTGCACTCTGAAATCTCACTGACAGCTGAGAACAGATCAGCACTGCAATATAGCCAAGTCCCCAGCAGAAAATCCTCACCATCAATAAAGATTTCCAGGTGCTTCTGGTAAGCCACAGAGGTCACATCAGAATGAACTGATTTACATTAGAGTTTGGAAAGTAGTCCCTGGTTTTTTTTCTCCCAAATAAAAACATTATTATCTCCATTTTGAAGGAAATGACAATTACTTTTTTTTTTAATGAACATCATTATAAACTTTCTTTCGCAGTTTTGTTCCTTTTATATATATATTGAAATATAAAAATCTAAATTTGAGTATAATATTTTTAACAACTGATTGCAGATTTAACTCTTTCAAAGCTCTGAGATTAACGTTGTTTTAGAGCTGTGTTTCTTTAACTTGACAGTAAAGCAAAACTTATTGCTTAGAGTTATGCTATATTCTCGGCAGTTATGCTCTTGCTCTGCAAAGACGTATATAGTGGATACAGTCCTTACTTTATTCACACAGTAAATTAATTAGATGAGTAATGCATCTTGAATAAAGGGGAGGTTATCATCCTGTTTGGTCTGGAGAGAGGGTAGCTGGTGTCCGAACATGACCTACAATGAATGCAATTGGACACACATGGGATCGTCCTCTTCTTGTCTTTACACTCTGCCTCCTGGTCTGCTTCCTTTCCTCTGTAAGTTAATTCCTTACCTGAAGGGAGAACAACTAAAGAATAAAAAGGACCTTAACAGACCATGAAGAAGTCATTTCTAGAAAAAAAAGCAGAGAGCCCAAATTTAGCCTGTTTTGCAGTTCAGAGCTTCTATCTAGGGTTTATTAGTATTCCATAAGACCAAGAATTCTGTTTTCCTCCTTGTTTTGCTTGAACCTTGGCTTCATTTTCTGCATTGAACAGAAACAGAATTGCATAAACATCTATGACCCTATGGTCCAGTTCCGTCCAATTAAATTTACATAGTGCTAAAACATTCTTGCTCAGATTTCAGTTGTCTATCTAAATTTAACAACACACTTTACCATCTTCCGTGATATAAACATATGTCTACTGCCTGCATGTTGGTAATACTAACATAGCAAATTCCATAGTTATGTGATGTGCCACCTTTTTCACCTCTACAGCCTTTTGTGCATATTCCATATGATTTTTAAATATTTAAAAATGTCTGTCATTTTTAAAAAGCATTTTAAAAACTCTTCTCTCTGTTGGCATGTATTAGGTTCCAAAATGAGTGTAGTTGCTCACAAATATTAAATACATAACCAGTGATACTGGTAATGTATTTATTTTTTTTTACATGTAGGTATATTTACACACGTTGTTACGTACTGTCTAAAGCATGAAAATTCAGTAGATTATGACTCATCAAGAACGAAAACAGAAAATCTATTGTAGTGGAAAACAAAAGTTCTGTCTTTCTCAAGGACAGAAAGAACAGGTACCCAGTTTGTAAGTTAGTGAAGTATGCAGAACATTTTGTGATTCAAAGGTTTAAAAAGAGCCTTTAGATTATGGAAGATCATTATCATTATTCATGTTCACCTACGAGAAGGGCCAGAAGGAGTATCTGGGGTCTGTCAGTCTGACTTTGGTGCTGAGAAAGATCATGGAGCAGATCTCATCCTGAGTACCATCATGTGGCACGTGCAGGACAGCCAGGGGATCAGGCCCGGTCAGCAGAGGTTTAGGAAAAGCAGGTCCTGCTTGACCAACCTGGTCTTCTCTGACAAGGTGACCTGCTCAGTGGATGAGGGAAAGGCTTGTGGATGTTTTGGAAGTTGTAGAGAGGTGGGTGTCTTTTCCCAACAACAAGTGATAGTACCCAAGGAAACAGCCTCAAGCTGAGCCAGGGAAAGTTTAGATTGCATATTAGGAAAAAAAATTCTTCACCAAGAGGATTGTTAAGCATTGGAACAGGTTTCTGAGGGAAGTGGTTGAGTTGCCATCCCTGGAGGAATTTATAAGGCATGAGGACATGGTGCTTAAGGACTCAGTTTATACTTGTTGGACTTGATAGTGGTAGGTTTACAGTTGGACTTGATGATCTTGTTCTCCAACCTAAATGATTTCATGGTCTTCTCCTTCATTCAGAGAATGCATGCTGTGACTGTGTAGGACTTCAAGACCCAGAAACTAATGTTGTATTGACAGAAGGAGAGAAGCACCTTGAAAAGCTCATTATTTTTATCATAGCTTTCACTAGGTTTTTGGACTGTAACAGTGAAATATTGTAACTATGAAAGACACAGCAAATGGTTTCAAACCCTCTCACACAACACTAGAAAAACACAACCCCCTCACAAAACTATTCTTTGAATTCACAGGTCATGCACTATGCATGTTTTAGTCCAATAGTAATTAGCAATGCAAGTATACATCATCTAAAATGTGTTCAATGAGTATGTAATGTTATGTAATGTTTATGTTATCTGCAATTATTTTAGAAGTAGCATTTGGTAGATTGGAGTTTATTCTGTATGCAAACCAGATAATTTCCTATCATTCACTGCACTATAGGCACTTAATAGCAAACTTTTAGAAAGAAGAAGAAAATTGAAGAAGAAAATTGTTCCACTCCGTATTCCAAGGGAAGTCAGGGGCAAGGGGAAGGGAGGTGGGGAGAAGACTGGGGTGGGGAGCATAAACTGTGTACATTTTAATGCTTTCAGCAAATTTAACTAATTTTTTCTACATTCTAAGCTATACCTCTATAGTTGAGCAAATCTCTGGTAGAGATAAAATTCTGCAAATATATCTGTTTCTTAAAAAAGGTATCTATCTAACCACTCTCTGCAAATATCTGTGCAATGCTAAGCTGTCTCAGCTCCCTTCCATGAAAATGAAGGCTACTCAGCACCTCAGAGAATGAGCCTCGAGCTAGTACAATTCATCACCCATTTCTTTTTACTTTTCAGTGCAATTCTTTAGACAAAATAGAAAGAAAATCTTTAAGAAAACATTCAGTTGATAATCTACTGCAAATATTTATGTTAAGTTTTTCATTTATCCAAAGATAACTGTACCTCACCTGCTCTTATTTGAAAAGACTAGAGGTAATTCATGATACCTCATACAGCTTTCCAAATTACATTCATGTTTATGAAAAGAAGAATTACCTGGAAAAAGTGGGAAAGCTGAGCATCAAACTTAAGCTTTTCATATTCAATTATGTATTCATCCAAGAATCATATTTTCTAGTTTCATTATAAAAAACAAACAAGCAAACAACAGAAACAAGTATAGGACATAATTATTCAGAGAAGAAGGCTTGACAGAAGTTTCTAAATCAATAGCTCAAATCTAGGGAGAACAGAGAGTAATATTTAAAATGAGCTCAAAGTAGTCTTAGAGTTATTGATTTGATTCCACTACAGCACATTTCCAGCACTTCTATTGTCTGCAAGTCTTATGGGTATAATTATTCTGTCCTTCAGGAACTATACTGGTTAAAGCAAAAATGACAAAACTGAATACATTTTGTCTTATTTTTTTTTAGTACCATATTGCCCTTTAATACTGCATAGGAAGGATTTTTTTTATCTGTCATTTTTACATACTTAAGAAAGAAGGAATGATTGAAAGTGGGTAGCTCTTGACAATTTTCAGGTAGGCTTATTCTTTCATAAGCTGTGCATCCAATATTCTTACATAAACCTAGTATGCTTTCTGTTGTCAGGGCATCCCCAAAAATAAAGACAACAATGACTTCATTTTCTCCTGTCAGTTTTTCTAGTTATAAGGGAGGATAAAAATTATATCTACCAGCTAACAAACCTACCACACAAGATGTATGGGAGGATGAACTTGTTGACAAGCTACATTCTGGAAGCCTAGTAAAGATCAAACATCTATTTAAATTTGCAATGCATGTGGATTTCTATAAAATTGTATACGTGTCAGTCCTCAGTTATAATCTGAAAATAAATAATTGCTCCAAGTTGAAATTCTCAGTCTTTGCTAAACACAAAAGTAGAGGCTTACGTTTCAGACCGATTGAAAATCAGCACACCCTGGGAGTGTGCAAGTCTGCTAATCTATGCAACACTAACATACATTCACAGGATGCACAGTTGCTGTCAGGACATTGCTCATTATACTGCTGATGGAGTGTGCTGGAAATTGTATTACATTGTGTGTGGTATACTTATTCAGCCATCAGAAGAATGGGTTTCATGCTTTTCTTAGGCCAAACAGCATCCAGCTCACATATTATTTTGTTTGCAGATGCTCTAACCACGGAACTATGCAAGATGCTCTCCTCCTGCCTTAGTTAATACACTTTTGTCCTGGGTTGTAGTATGGGATGTACACAAGTATTCTATCACCATCTTCATGAACTGTTGAATCCAATTGTTGAAGTAATTTTTCNTATAGGAACATAAGACCAATCAGGCCAGTGACAGAAAATTCAAGACAGCCTATTACTATGTTTCTTTCCTCTTTAAGAACTACACAGAAGGCCTAATTTGTATTTAAAGATGTTGCAGTGTTAGTGTTTCTGATGGAGCTTTAGACTGCCTTGAGCTACACCCCGTGTAGAAGAGTAGAAACATGAAGCAAATACACAGCACAACATCAACAATTTTATACACTGGAAGTTCTCTGGGTTTAAATGGCTTATCCCTTGTTGTACCCCCTGGTGCTGCTTATGGAATTCTCTGCGCTGTATGATGTGCCATGTTCTGTAAGATTTAAAGCGCACAATACTCCAGATTAAGGCAAAAACTTAGATAGGTCCTTTCTGCAATTTTCACCAGGATCTAAGAAAACTGAAATCTCTGTCTCTATGTGAACCATCTTTAAAAATCTTGCCAGCAATTTCATTCTTCTTGTCTGAAAGAAATTGAAAAGGATTTTCAAAGCAATGCAGTGAAAGTGCAGCATTCATTCTCCTTAAAAATAAGTTCTCCTTCACCACAGTAGACACATAAGACATAAATACTCTGTAAGATTAATTTTTGGAGAAAAAAAATTTCAGTAATTTTCTATGTGCATGCCAAAAAGACTTCATTCATATTGGTATGCCCATATTTATAATCACATAGACATATATATTATAATACCTAAAAATCTCATAAAGACTATATGAAGTAGAATATCATCAGGCAGCCAGCTAAGAGAGAGATTGAGATCTATCCAGTGACTATTTCATCCACATATGAATATATTCCAGTTTCCAGATAGAATTGTTTCTTATCGGCATGCCGTGATTTTGTATTCTGATGCTTATTAAAACCGGCTCAGTCTGTGTTAAATGGATTTCATTCCACATTTGCAATTATACATGTAACTATGTCACTTGATAGTAGGATTGTTCAAAGCTGGCTGTGCCAATTGAGGTCATTTATGGCATACATCCCCACTGTTCTAGTCCTCAGTAATGAAAATGTTTGATTTTGATTTGCTATTTAGATTTTCTACCAATAAAACTCATTCCTCCGTCTTGGGAAATACTGCTATTTTAGATGTCCTCATGTGTTCAGAAGACCTACTAAGCAGCAATTTTTTATTATATTATCTTCATATTATCCCCACTGTCCAATCCCCATTCCTTCTTAGCTAACTTCAGGGATAATTAATCAGTATTTCAAAAAGGTTTTATTGAGAGTCATCTATCAGTTGGAAAGTTAAGTTTCTATATGTTGCAAATACACACACATTTGCATCTCCTCATTAGGAAAGATCCCAGTTCTGCTGTACCTCATAAGAACATATAAAATGATTCTACTAGCAGCTCAAATCACTTTTAATTTTATGATTCCAGAGACCTCGTTTTCTCCTGAACAGTCTAAACTACCATAAATCACAGGAATCACATGCCCCTAAATCATAAATTTAGTAGCCTGAAATGAGAATTTGGCATGGCTTTTTAAAGATGATTGAAAAGGGGGAAAATCCAATTAGTTTAGGCCATAATGTAAATGTCATAAATATACAGAGAACTTCAGAAGAAATAACAATCTTACACAGCTAATACTCAATCCTGTAATATGTAGGTGCTTTCAGCTTTTGTTGAATGTATTTATATTTGCATCTTAGATATAAGGGTTCAAGATAAATGAGGGTTTCTTCTTTGAATTCAGCACAAAAAAAATATGAACTTGTTTGTAGGCATATCCTTTAAAAATTAATAGGAACATTATGTTTCAAAAAATTTATTGGCATAATATGTAAAGACTTGAACCCTGTTATTTTACATTCCTATTGGAATTTATTCTCTTAAGATTCTCCTAAAAAGCAGTCATATATCACAAATTATTTTATTTAAAAAATGCTCTAAAGTTTATGCATATAAACTTTTTACAGAAATTACATATCACTGTAGAGAAATTAAAGGTTTTATCCAACATCCCATGAAGCCAATACAGTGTTTACAATCATAATGCACTTGTGGTGGCTGTTTGAGTGTCAGAGACTGAAGAAAACTCTCTTCCAAAATTGGTTTAGATTTGCTACAATAAATAGACAGTAGAAAATGGAGATGATTTTGAAATAGAATGTAATTAACATGATTTATCAAACTTTGGCTCTTTTAGAAGTGAAATAAGTTAGATAAACTGATTTTATCTGAAGTCAGTAACAAAGTATATGAGATAAAAAACGAATCATGTAGGAAACAGTGAAGAAATTATTGTTCAGGACTGGAAAATTAAACATTAATAATTTGAGGACTGTTTTCATTGTAAGAAAAAGAGTTCTTTTTTATATTTGTTCCAATATAAGCCTCTGTACTCAACATTTGGGATCTATACCCTCCTTTCAGGCTAGTAGGAACCAATTGCATACAAATATAATTAAATTGATTGCATGTTTAACCTTTGCCTGTGTATGCATCTCCACCTCTGTGTCTGTCCTTGTTCTTCTTATGTTTAGAAACAAAAAACACACCAGTGTAGTTATTCCTATTCCTATTAGCACAAAAATGGTTGAATACATCCTTTACAATTCCCACCTGTGTAATTTTTGTCCTTTATTTACTAGCTTCTTTAATTGGACTCAATTAATACTGCCTGCATAAAGTTTTCTAGTGAAGCCTCTACATACTCAGTGCAGCAGTCTCAACCTCCATTTAGTTCCCATTCTTTTTCCTTTCCTGTTTCTGCCTGTTCCCTTCTCTTGGCAGCTGCTGGGTATTCTGCCCTGGCTGCTGTGTACTCTTACCTTCTCTTTGACTCTGCTGCAAGGCATGAGTGTTCATCATCTCCTTCCTGCCTGTGCAGAGTAGAGCATCATGCTGGGATGAAGTTATGGAGTCCACTTTCTTCCTAGTAGCCTGTGCAGTTCTGTGCCCTGCCTTAATGACACAAACAGGGCTGATAACACACGTGGTTGATAACACACCTCTGGGCAGTGCTGGCGCAGCAGTGCTGCCTCCTGTTTTCCTCTCCACCACCTCTGCCTCACCAAAGTGAGTAGGGCATGGGCAGGAACAGTCAGGACAGCTGACCCCTACTGACCAAAGGGATATTCCACACCATTTGATATTGTGGTCAGCAGTAATAACTGGGGGAAAGATGGAGAAAGGAAGGGATGGTCATGGTTATAGCATTTGTCTTCCCAATCAGGCATTATATGTGCTGAGACCCTTATTCCAGAAATCAGATGGATATCTGCCTGCTGATGGCATGTGAATCAATTCCTTATTTTTCTTTGCTTGCAAAATTCACACAGTTTTTGCTTTTTTAGTTAAAGTGTGATTGTCTCAACCCAATTCCACTTGCCTTCCTTCATTTTCTTTTCCTTTCCATCTCCTGGGGCAGAGGACCAACCTAAAGGATGGGAGTTTAGCTGTTGGCAAAGAGAAACTGACTACATGGTCTGCTGTTTATCCAGTTTAGATTTATGTCACTTATAGTCACAAATTTGTCTTCTGTTTCCCAAGAGTTATTCCCAAGAGTCCAAGTGTCTTTATTTCCTGTGAAGAAAAAATCTCAAGACTTCAATCATGAGTTTTCCTCATGAATGTCTATTTGAACACAACTAAGGTAATTCTCTGACTCCTCCCTTCCATGAAACCTTACTTGTTACCATTCCTTGAAAACTCTGAACATCTGCAATATCTGCCTGTCTTTCAGGTCAATAAAAAGAACATTGACTTTGACTGCAGTGCTTCATGCATAAGCTATATCAAAATCATGATTCTTTTTTCAAAGAGGAATAAGATAAACCCATTTTTGTCCATTTTAACATCCATCTGAGTTATTATGCTTCAGCTACCATCACATCCTTTCTCCAGAAAAATTCTGTCTTGACCCAGTTGTATCCATGCTCATGCAAGGACCACTTTCCAAGAAAATTTAGTGTGCACTGTTTAAACATATACAGTCTAATCTACACAAAATACATAATTAGGCAGATTATCACAGTTATAACATATGTGCATTTAAGCATACATTCAGCAAAGTACATAAAGTCAGAAAGGCATTTAAGCATATGCTTAGACAGACAGCAAGACAGCAATTAATGAAACACTGAACCATACACAGCACGATGATGTGGCTGTTGCCAGTGTCTCTCTGCCTCAGCCAGCCCTGGCACCACAGCAGGAAGGGGTATGGCTCGGNTAACTAGGGTTGGGGTAAAACCATGAAGGGTTAAAACATGGGTGACATGGGACAAACCATTACAGCTTATAAAAAACAATATAAAACAAGGAACAAATATATACATAAAACTGATAAACCAAAACCACACCACTACACAATGACAGAGTATTTGTCTGTTATTTCTTCAACTGTCCTGAATGCACACTTTCATTAGTAATGAATCAGACAGCTATTATCTGATCTTCTGAAGAGATTGCAATATTTTAAAAAATGTCTTGCATTTATGTCTCCTTCAGGGTTCATTTTGATAAGGGAGCACTAAGTTCAAATCTAGACCCAGTAAGTTATGTGTTATGTGCAGTAAGATAGATGAAGCAGCATGTTCAGCATGAAGAGAACCTGAGAGTGCAGCAGATCACCTGGCAGGGAAACTGATTGCAAGAGCTGATTGAACATTGTAAAACATAGTGTGTATATATATTTATTTAATACTTAATTGCTATCAGGTTCAACCATACACCTTCTTGTTAAGAAGGGGGGTAGTTTAATTCTCATAAACTTTGAAGAAAAGTTGTCCAGTACATAACGTCTTATATTCACAGTGACCAAAAGCATCTGTGGCACAAAAATTCTTCTCTTCATTAAAAATATTATTATCTGTACAGTCAGCAACCATGATGTAACTATGATTTAGAAGATGCAGGAAAGAGCCCACAATCTTTAAATAGCATTTCTAGAGAAGAACATATGTCACACGTCTAGGTTCCAGATAACAGATTATATGAATGTCCACCTACTTATAGTCTGGAGATACTTCTAGACATATAGAAGTGCCAAGAAACAGCTTATTATGGAAATAACTTTTACCTTAAACTTGTCCTCCTTTTTGTACAAGTGTAAATTGCTACATCAACAAAAATTAATAAAGTATGTTCTCAAAGAAGACTAAAAAGTGCTCAATTCGTGTTGAATATTCACTATGATTATTTAGTTATCTCCTGTCTTCAGTGCAATACTCTGACCCCTTTGCAGTATTAACCACTTGCTCTTGTCTATTGCAAGTCCTTAATGGAGACACAACCCAAACACTAATGGAAAAGGAAAGCTCATCTATAATGTGACACACATAGTCACCACTAGGTATCTTTCCTGACAGTTCCATTGCTGTTAAGCACTATTCGTCCACAGTAAGATGGAAGATCTTAGCACTTTTATGAACCCAAAGAATAGAAAAAGGAATGGAATGGACTACCTGTAAGAGTCCTACTTAATTTTTTACATTATCTCTAATGTATATTTATATATATATATATATATGCTTCTTTACTTCAGATATGTAAATGACTTATGTTTTGAAGAAATCATTTCGAGTCAGCAGAAATTACATCTGTGCCTTGAGAGAAGAATAGGCTCCTACTGTTTATAAATGATTCATTAACCATGTGCACAGTACTGTGGGCAGATCTTTAATCACATTAGGTTCTGATGAAA
>VXBB01001946.1:614505-690714 GCA_013399915.1 Illadopsis cleaveri
TTTTTTCTTTTTTTTTTTTTTGCTAGGATGCCTACACAGTGCTATACTAAAAGCGCAAAAAGCATCAGAAACCCTGCTAATGGCATGCAAGTAGACTCTTAAAACCATAGTTTCTTCAACTAATTTTGTCCAAAAGTACCTTTTCTTGCTTTCATATTTGTTTCAAAGCTTAAAGTTTAACCTTTGCACCCCATGGCCTATACATTAATTTTCACGGCCCAAATCAGCCTATTTGAAGTCTATTTTTACCTTTCTGAATTGATCCAACCAAAAAGACATTTGCTTAGCAGCTGCACTCTATCCTGTAAAGTCTGTGCAGAGTGACAGTTTTCAACCAAATAAGAAGAGAATTCAATCAACCAATTATATCATCCTGAGCATGGATATTCATTTGATAAACTGTTAACTGTGACAGTAAGGGGGAACAATGATCATTTTTATGTACCTTGCCAAGCTGTCTTAAGAATTTAATCATAAATTCTCAAATAATGACACAGTATGTTCTTTTCTTTTTATCCATCCATTAATATTTGGTGTAATAATTATTAATGTACTTCTGAAACAATTAGGTCAAATACAAATTTGCCACTCCTATTAAATTTACAGCTAACAATTTTCTTTAGGATGATGATGGAAACTGTTGATTGCCTAGTTGCTCCACACTCAATTCAATCACCTCTTCTAGATAAGTAATATTACATGAGATTTGTTCATGCTTAAAGCATGGAGAATATCTGTGATGCAATATCACCATTTAAAATATCAAATGCCTTTGGTAATTGCATAGTTCTAACACTCTGTCCTCTGTAGCTGCAGGGATACTTGAAAGAGATAACCTGACATCATGACCTACTGGGAAAAATGGGATCTAGATTATAAACTGACTTTTTCTTTTTTAATACCAGAATTTTTTAGTCAACATCTTCTCTTNAAAATGCTGTCTCTTAAAAATTCTTTACCAAACTAAGGAAACAATTTGTGGAGGGAGAAGTAAAAAAGCCTCCAAAACTGTAAAGAGAGAAAATTTACTGACTAGATATTAAGGTATAGACAACATATACATTGGAGCCTGACATTGCAAGAATACAGATCAGTATAGAAAATGGTCCTCGGGATCACGGGATGCTTCAAACCATCATTGTCAGAGAAGATATGCACATCTCCTGATGCCTGCAGAAAGAAATTTGGATCTGCAATAACCCATAGTAAATTAATCATAAAACACAGAATATAATTCACTGCTCCTCTTAGTGACAAGCATAGCACTAAACTTTAACAAGTCAGGCCTTGATCCAACATCATCTTTTACAACTTTGATTAAACATACACAATGTTTAACTGGTATTATCTCTGACCACATTTTTTTAATGTTGGAGGACATGATTGTGTGAACTTAATTGGATTTCTGTGGCTAAAAAGAAATTCCATATAATGGTGAAGAATATTTACTTTTTATATTGTTCTGTCAAATGCTCTTATTTGGAGATGATAAAAGGTGAAATAGAACAAGCTCCTCCAATCAGTAAGTGGCAATCAGGTTATGTGACATGTTGTCAGAGATCACACAGTTCTTCATAATATAAAAATAGAGAATTCTTTGTCTTCATCAGACTAAAAGCAAAATTCCTACCATCCCATTCCTAGTGGAATTTTATTTCTTCTGCCAAGGCAAGGGAATTCTAAGCACCCTAGAGAAGAACTCAGAGAAGTTTATTCTAAGTACTCATCATCAATAGAAAGCCACACTGTCTTCAAATCATCTTCTCTCTCCCCTAAGCAAAACCACAAATGAGCATCCACCAAATGCCCAATCCTTCTAGACAGCTAGATTGTAGTAACTGAAGTTCATATCCAATCAATGTAAATGATATTAAGTTGTGTGTTCCATTTTGCCTGTTCTAGCTGACTGGATAGTTGAGTTAGTGCACAGAGAAGCAATGTACTTTGCTTTGCTTTCAAGGACTATGGATTACCAAGTGACAGAGTCATTAAAACAATTCCTAAGGAGAAAAAAATACAATTGACATTAACATTAATCCTGAAAAAAACTCCATCAAATTAAGTTGGCTGGAGGCACTGACCACATGTATTTTTAAAAATCATTATGAATAGTTCTTAGACTATTTCAAAATCACCCAGATAAGAAAGAAGGCAAGGAACAAAAATATATGTGCAAATGATGGAAAGCAGAGGAACACATACTGTATTTGGCAGAAAGTAAATCTACTATGCAATAGTAATGCTATCCATATGGAGGGCCAAACATAAAGGGAAGGGAAAGAGCAGCAATTTCAACTCTTCTGCAGAGAAGAACCAAAGAAATTTTATAGGACAAGATTATAGGATTGAAAAGAAACCCCAGTTCTACCATGCACAGTGGAAAGAAATACAGGACTGGTTTGTATCAGACTGTCCATGATCCAGGGTTGTCTTCATACCAGAGTCCAGTAATGTGTGCAAATGCAGGTTCAATGAGTCCTTTCTGATATCAGATCTATCATTTGCCCATCAGTTTTGTTTCATCCTATGAAGCTCTATACGGTTTCCCTATCAACCTTTCTGATGAGATTACCATAGTCCCTTATTTAAGACCATCACTACTAATAGTATGTGCAGTGTCCAAAAAATAGAGAGACAATCCTTATATCAAATCCTTTGGGATTCTGACAGTATAACCATCATAACAAAATAGAAACAACTGCTATTTAAAATTAAAGTGAGACTTGTGGACAGCTGCTAAAAAGAGTATTTTTAAGTGGCACCTTTCTCTTCTAGTAACTTAGTATCCAAGATCACACTGGGGATAATCCAAGATTTGAAGACAATTTTCTTTTGAATAAAAAGATAAGAACGAAATATAGCATATGACCAGATAGTAAAAATGTCTCTGGAAACAAATTATCCACCAACAATCCAATTACTTGTTGCTTGCAGAACTTCAATCTGTTAATTATCTCCATTCATTCTGAGTAACTTCTTCATTACTGAGATTCATTACAGGTCCATTCAGGTCTCAGAAACTATTTAACACCTTTTGTGTCCGAAAAAAGTACAGCATCATCAAGCTTTCAAACCTCAAAGGTAGGGTTTTGTCCTTGGATATATTTATGTATTTCCTATTGCAGCCAAATAAGTTGGAACACAATAACTGATCCAACAGGATTTTACTACTTTTTCACAGCTTAAAAGATTCTTCATGAATTTTTATGATCTCTGGTATCATCTGGAGATTAGAGACAGCTTGATCCCTGTCTACCTAAACACCTGAAAAAACCCCAATCTAATATCCACATACAATCAGACCTTTTTGATTTCATTACCCTCAGTATGGTTCAGTACATATCCAGGACAGTTAAGTTTTCACATGAGATTTTTTTTTGAGAATGTATATCCATGTAACTATGTAAAGATGCAGATTTGAGTGGAGGTATTCTAACAGACACTCAGTAGGAAAACAGCACTCAAAAGACTACAATCATCATTAGAATGTAAACACAATGTGAAATTTAGCCATTGAATATCCAGAGGAGCTGTAGGATCTTTATTGCAACACAACAATTAGGTGCAACAATTGGGCATAAAATAAAACAAAATATCCATTTCCACAAAATAGCAAACTGAGCAATTTTTTAGGAAATATTAAGGTTTGGGAGATGTCCAGATCTATCCTGTCAAAACACTGAGAAAACACAACTGAAACTAGAAGTAGATGCTGTCTTTACTTGTGATTCACAAGAACTGAAACAAATTTAATCATTTTGACTTTGATGAGAGAAGTGAAAACAAATGACCTTCACTACTTTAATATTTGACACAGCCATCAGGGATGAGGAAAATCAGGGTATTTATTTAGTAAAATGTCAAGTCAATGGTTGATGGAAAGCTGAATATGAGTCAGCCAGGAGTGCCAGCTGTGTCCGGGAGGGCATCAGGCACAGCATGGCCAGCCAGGAAAGGGAGGGGATTGTCCTGCTCTACTTGTTCAGCCTGGAGAAGAGGACACTGGGAGGAGACCTCACAGCAGCCTACAGCATCCTCCCTAGTGAGGTGACCAGTGCCAGGACCCAAGGGAATGGCCTGAAGTTGTGTCAGGGAGGGTTTAGGTTGGGTACTAGAAAAAGAGGGTTAGGCCAGAGGGTGGTTGAGCACTGGAACAGGCTCCCCAGGAAAGTGGTCACAGCACCAAACCTGACAAGGCTCAAGTGTTTGGACAATGCTCTCAGGCACAGGGTGGAATTCCTGGGGTGTCCTGTGCTCGGCCAGGAGTTGTACTTTGATGATCTGTCTGGGTCCATCCAACTCAGAATATTCTAGATTATATGATTTATGTGTATATTTTATATAATGTTATTATTAAAACATGTATTAATCTCTTCCCCGTGTTTCTGAAGCAACATATCCTACAAGGTTACTCTAGATTTTAAATACTCTGAGATTTTTGTGAAAACACATCACCACCTATGGTTGCGTATTAACTCAAAATGGTTCCTCTTAAACAGCTAATCACTGAAAAGAACCCATCATCACCCAGCTGTTGGCATGGTTTTCTGAGAAGTCTAATGTTATAATCAAATTTGTCTCAGTACAAAAAGACAGATCTGAAATCCATTTGTTCATAACACAGAATTATTCTAACCATGGGGTTGGAAGTTGCATGGAAAGGTAGATGTTTTTTCCTCATCTGTGTACTGTAAAGACACCCTTCTTTTGAAAAGGCGGACTCAGTAAAATCTCTGAAGTATCTTAGGTCCTCACCAAAGCTAAAAATACTTTATTCATAAAGCACTCTTCAATCATAAAAATATCTCTGTACATTTTAATAACTAACCTCTTCGTATACTCTATCATCTGGAATTGTGTAGGCAATATAACCTACTCTGCAGTTGGATACTAACAATAGTGATACTGTTATTTTCTAACAAATAACTTAGAAAACAATAATGTAGGCAAACCAGACTTCTTCAGCACTATAATTCTCCTACATCCCAGCTTTTAAAAGCACTGGCCCTGTTATTCCAAGGATGTCTGGATTTTTTTTTTTCCTAGCTAACTTATTTCACCTAATTTAGGCTGCATTTGAAACAAAGCAAGCTGAATTGTCATACCCTATATCTTACTAACACCCATCACAATGTGTTACAGGCTAAATGAAGCCAAAATGAGTAAAGTAAGTTTTGCTTTCAGAAATGGACCGTAGAAAAGGGAAAGTTCTCTTTTTTAGCAGTTTGTCTGCTTTATCTTTACTGACACCAGGTAAGTGGCTCTGCAATGCCCTCTGTGTATTTCAGTGTGAACTTTCACTTACAGCCCTGTTCATAATCCTTATTCTAATAGATTCTCATATTATTTTTCACAATCCTTGTTTTAATAGATTCTGTTTTTGGTTTTGTTTTTGTTTTAAGAGGTTAATAGATGGGAAAACTCACAAAAACTTTTACTACATTACAGGAGCTCAGAAGGGAAATATTTCTGTAGGAATTTTAACTTCATTAACCAAAAGACGTTTTAGAAGGTTTCCAGCTATGCCTTCAATACTACATTGCCTGATTTTTCCAAGATCACAATTGAAGGTTTTAGAATTAGTACCTTAGATTTCTCAAACATTCATTCTGCTAGAGAAATATTATTTTGCCCTTATTTTCATGTGAATTTAACTATTGAGAAAAGTATTTGGCTGTCTGGAGATCAAAGCCTTTTTTCCAATATGCAAAAAGAGTGATATAAGCAACAGCAGTTGAAGCATATCTTCCTTAATACTCCTCATCAATACTATTGTAGTCTTTAAGAGGACATTTTTGACTTGCCCCACTTCCAGCAGAATAAGAAGATTTGTGCAGACATTATGGAACCATGTCCACTGAATCTTTAAAATCAATGAGTGTGAAACACAAAACATCCACTATGAGTAGCAGACCACAAATTACATTTGTAGACTTAAGACTCATGAAAAAAAAAACAAACCCAAAACCAAAAACAAAACCAAAAACCACCAATTATAATTACTCAAGAAATAAGCTGAAAGAACAGCAGATCCCTCCTTCCCTAGATAGTCTTCTGTCGACAAATTGAAGGCATTTGATCTGCAAGCTTTGGAACATATTAAAAAACCTCACGACTCCCATAGCTGTTTTTATATTTTAGAATAATTACTCTCCCTTAGCATGCAAAGCTACTGATTGTCTCTGACACTGATTTCCACAAGAACCTGAGAAAACATCCAACCCAATATGGGCTTGGTCTTTCCTGCAATACTGTCACATAAAAAGCTGGAGAGTTAAAAAGAATTTAAGTGCACCAGAGATACATTCATGCTGTGTTGACAGCCACAAAGATGCCTTTCCAGGACTCTCTTGTTACAGTAAGGAGGCAGAGCTTAAATTTTTCACTTACACTATGGTTTGACAGATATGATAATGGATCCTATTCCAGTGTTTATGAAAAGCCTGCAACATGCCAAGGATGTCTTACAGCTTTGGTTGCATAACAGGCAGCTATGAGCTGTTAGTGTGAGCTATTCAGAGTACCTTCACGGTGTTAGATAGCTTAGTTTAAAAATTAAAGTATTTATATGTAAGAAATACTTCTTTAAGATTGAGGAACTGCAAATACCAAGCTGGAAAAATGTTTACTGGAGCAAATGCATTATATTGATATGAGAACAAGCTTCTAAACTTAGCTCCTTGAAAAGGATGTAATTTCCAATAGCTGATCAAATCAAATCTATTTCGAGATATATTAGTCAGCCTTCTTGGAAGTCTATAATTACTGAATCATTAGTTGGGTTGTCATATGCAAAATCTGATGCTAAATAGTTTTTATTTCTTACATTTAATTTTTTTCTCTAAGTCATGCTATGGAACACAAAATGAAATAAAGTCGTGTATGTGAAATAAAAGACTCACTAAAGTTTCAGCTCACTATTTTCAGTGCCAAGAGACAGAAACACCGAGGGTGTCATTTCCAAAAGGACTCGTGTATATCTATTTAGGAATAGGACATGAATTCACAGGGTGGCAGTGTCAGCCAATAAAACATAGGAAGAACACCCTATTAATTGTCTTCCAGTTCTACCACAGTCCCAAATTCTTTAAGCCATTTACTTCAACCTGCACAACTGATAGCTGCAGAACAGAGATTTGATGTTAAAGTCACTGCAGTTTAAAGGGTTGTAATTAGTCTGAAGGGAATATAAAAAAAGAGGGCAATGCAAGGTGTGTAAGGAGAGTTATTGTAAAAAAAAGGCCAATGTGAATTTGTTTAAACTGTATAACCTCAGAGAATGTCAGTCTGAACTTTCTTCATTAGTGTGGTTGCCTTTGATAAATCCAGTGAGGAAGCCTGCCAGCCTCATGCCAAGGTAATGGGCTGAAGCTGTCCACTGAAGACTGCATAAGTGAAAAGAGAAAGCAAATAAAAATCCAAATAAAGAATGAAGATTTTTTCAAATACATGTTAAAAGACATCTCTGGGAATCAATAAAAAGTTGAATGTTCAGTGTTACATCCCTTCCAGAGCATATTATTATCCTTGCCAATTTATTGTTAACAGAACAGCACTAAAGGCATGCACACATCTGCTAGTAAATATTACAAAAGATTTAAGGACTCTGCTATTAAATTATAACTTCTAAACTTATTGGGAAATGCACTGCCTGGGCATTTTATAAACTGCTAGGCCCTTATCAGTGAAAATCATTCATATAGGTGTTCTTTGTGTGTATCAGCAGCCTCTGGCTGTGCTCAGTTTCAAAGGTCCATTGTCCTTCAAATTACGCATTTGAGCATACAAAGAAAGGCTCCAGGCTCACAAGTTCAGTAACTCACACCTGAATCTAGAACGGTCACATCTACTCATCTGTTAGCAAGTGCACTCCCCTGATTATTGCCGAGGAATGTTTGACCTTGTTGGCATAGATCAAACACCATTCACAGAATGTGCTAAGAGCTGTTCCCAGTTGTCACTTTGCATAGCAGAAACATCACTTTGGGAACAAGGCAGTTCAAGAATGTACACAAGAAAAGCCATGCCGTTTGACTCAGAGCCAGCAAACAGTTTCAGGGCTAAGTTTGAGAAGCATCTTCAAATCTGGAACCCAGTCATTAAGATTGTCTTCTGGGAGACAGATTTTATCTCCATTTGGACAACTGAATTGTCACCTTTTTGTTTAACAATTTTTACAATTATTGTTATAATAAGAAAGGTATCAGAACATAATCCCCAAGTACAACTGGAATGATTATCTTGTGTGTAGGTATAAATGTTTTTTAACTGTACACCAGAAGCAGAGCAGTATTTTCTCGCAAATTCCTGAGCTCTGGGGCACAAGGAAAAGGGATGGTTGAATAAGATCACATGGTTATAAGCATCTTAAAGTGGGGGTTTAGTGTTAGTTTACACAGAGGCACTTAAATTCTTCATGCACTGTTATGCCTTCCAATTCAAAAAATCCCTAAGAGAGAGGAGGCCTTAGTATTTTTTTACTGAGACACTACTCCAAAGTATTGCAACTGCATTGAATCTCTACCAAATACTGAGGTTGCTCTGAATTAGATTGTGTAGGAATTCACTTATTCAAATTCACTTATCTTGCAGCCAGTAAAATTCTTCTATTAAAAAAAGTCTATAGATTTTATGGGGAAAAAATGAATAACATAGTTTGAGATTCTCATTAATATTAGTCTAATCTTGGAGAGTGGCAGAAATGTATTCATTTTAGATTCATAGAAGGCATACACTGGACACAGTGATGTAATTTACTTAGCTGAAAAACAAACAGAATAAAGATTACTCTAAACTTTGTCCTCTCATTATGCTACCTCTAGTGCTGGAATAAAATGGAAATGATATGTAAGATTTACAACATATACTGAATGTAAGGATTAACAGACTCGGTCTTCCTTAGACCAACTAGAAAAGCTGATTCTAGTATTAGTGACTCTAAAGCAGGACACTCACTAATTTTGCATACTTTCTTGGGATTAACTCATATATTTATTCTGTTATCATTCAGAAAAGAAACAAATAAATTATGTTTCAGTGAAATTGAGCTGGCATAAGCAAAACGTGCAAGAGCCAGACCATACCTTGTTTTCCACTTGTAATGCAAGACTACAAACCCTCAAACTTTGCAGTCCACGGAATATCTTTCTGCATTATCTGTATCTCTGCACTACCTGTCTCTAGAGATGCTTATAAATGTGATATATGAGCTCATAAGGTGGCTGCTTCAGATCCTGTGCAGTTTAGGATCAGCGTAAATGTTGTATAAAGCAGACAGCAAGAATCTGGCAGTCACCCGCATGTGAATAATTTTTAAAATGAGGGTCAGAGGTGTAAAGTAGAAAAAGAAGTTATTAGATCATAGTTTCCAACTTAGTGAGTTCTCTGTCCCTGTAACCTTCAGTCCTCAGATAGCTGAGCTGCATGAAGAACAGCTCTCCTATATGGCAAAATAAAATCTTTTACTTCAATTACAATATATGCAGAATATTTCAGCGTAACTAAATTTAACTCAACAGAGCATGCTGGCAAACACAGAGCACCAGCTGTCAGCACCCAGAGCTGACGTGGTTATTCTTTGTTCAGTTAATTATCTAGGTCAGTTCATTGCTGTATTGCAGCCTAATTAGAGTAGAAGTTACATGATCACTTCTTTCACCGATCCTCTGCCTCTATGGGTCAAATCTTTGTTTCAGAAGAAAATTCTCTCATTTGTATGAATTTTGAGCTCTAGGTTACAGAGACAAGAACTGGGACAAGTTTTCTTATTCTTTTCCATAATTCTAGTGACAGAATTTTTTGGGTTTTACACTCTTTAAGACAATCACTTCATTTAAGGTCAACAAAGTTATATGATGTGGTAGAAGTGAAAATTACACTTTAGACTTCCTTCTAGAGAACAAAATGCTCTGAAATACTTAGGTCCCGGGAAAGGAGAGATTTTGTAATTGCTTTTTTGAATATAGGATCTAAGTAGCTCTCAACACAGCAATCACAGCGGGGACAGCCTCAAACATTTCTTTGAGTTTGTTCTCAACTGGAATAGTATGTAACAGGCTCTTGAAATTTGACAGGGATAGGAAAGTTTTGACTCAATAGGATTAAATGAGGTTTTGTGTTATCAAAAGCCAACCCAACCCACACAGACCATTTTTCTCTTCCTACAGAGCAGCAATGGAAATTTCATGAGACTCTACTAATGAAAAAAGATAGTAGTGAATATTATTTTGGAATAAAAAACAAGTTCTCATAAATGCCAATTATGAGAAGTATATTTCATATATTCTGTATGGAGAATCCCGTCGTACATGTTAGTCATGTGGAACTATTAAAGTGAAAGGCACAGATTTTTGTTAGATGCTTTGGGCTTTAAGTGATCATTTTTTTTTTTCCTTCAGATTTCTGTCATTTTGTATGGATTTCAAAACAGTGCTGGCTGTGTTATTTAGTCTGGAAAGTGCCAGGAAGAAAAATGAATGTGAATAGATTGTGAAACCACTTTTAAGAAACATATTTACAAGGCATTTGCTGCAAGTATTATGAAAATTTTCAATGTTTAGCAGAAAGGTCATCGCTTGCATTTAGTTTTGCGAATGCAAAGAAATGCTACTGAAGCACCTTGGAAAATTGTGTTTGTCCTTGATGAACTAAGAAAAGGCTTTACTACAGAAACTTGTACTGAACTTCTCTCTAACGTGGCACTGCACCACACATCAAGTAGTTATCTCTTTAATTTATAATATAAAAGTCCATTTATAGCACCGAATAATGGGCATATTTCATTTCCAATTGAGATTACTCATCTGTTCACACCCACTACGATTTCTACTGTGCTTTTAATTTATCATTGCTTACTTTAATGCACCCAGTTTAATCACACTAGCATCAGGAATCAGATCATTATAACCAGAGCTGTACTGAACTAATTTAATCTTCTTGGGGGTGAAAAAAAAAAGAGTGAGAGAGAACATTTTATATTCAAAGTACTTGGGCTTTTCTTTTTGTAACATTACTTACCATCCCACTTCATACTTCAAAATTGCTTAAAATTATGAGGCTGGCATGCCAGTTTGACTATGCTGACTCCAGAAAAGTGTCAGCTCTCCATCCAGAATCCTGCAAAAAGAGATATAACAGAGAGAGTTGATTTGATGCAGAGCTCATAATCAACAACAACAACAATAACAAAGAGAATGTAAAGACAGGAATAAAGTTCATTAAAATTCCTTGGAGTGTTCATATTTTCTTTCCACTTTTGCATATTTCAAAAGCACCACAGATTTTTTTCCATGTCAACGCGTTTCTGGGCAAGAGAGATCCAGAACCCAGAAATGTGGAAGATTGGGACTGAGGTGTTCTGACAAAGCTGCCTCAGGAGTATAGGAAAGTTACTTTAGAAACTTGCTCAGGCTGAGATCAAAATGATTCATTGAAACAGTAGAGAGCTACAGATAGGAATTACTACTGTTTGTGATACACAGGAGAGGTGAAGGAGCAGGACTCCTGACATTGCAAATACAGGGGTGGTTTAGGACAGCAGTGAATCACAGTAGCAGCTGAAGAATCCCCTCTCACAATTTTCTGCTACAAAGGCATTTCCAGGACTTCAGTGTCATGGTTGAAAGATGTAATTTTGGAAGGAAACACAATTTAGGGTTAAAACTTTGCTGCTTGCTCATTTAACTCCAAATCTTTCACTCAAGGAAACAGAGGACTGAAGCTTGTTTTCTTGGTAAGAATTATTTTGCACTGTGTAGGGGAGATTTATTCACTATAGCAGTTAGTCAGCAAAAACTTCAGTCAGTAGAGAAGAAAGAAAGGTTACTTTCCAAGGTGAATGTTTTAGGCTGTGAATACCCCCTAGCCTAGGAGATGCACTGTTTATTGTAATGAAATACACCTTCATTGCCTATAGTGCTTCAGGTAAGTCCCAGGCAAGGAGCACAGAGCAAGAAAATGTTACTATAATGACACTTGACTCTGTACCCACTTTGAACAGCAGTCAGCATAAACAAACATAGCCTTCAGGATCTAACCTGTGTAAAAATAAACACTAAAGAACAGAAAAATTGTAAACTGGAATGGGATGATATGCTGATCTCCATCAGTAGTGAAATTGTGAAACCTTAATACCAGTACCAGCTTTACTTATATGGATCTTTGAGAAAAAGTCCTAGCAAAGAAAGAAAGAATTTGAAGGAGCCACATGCATCTGCAACAGGTCTCAAAGGCACAAAAATAAAATTTCAGAAAGTGTTTGAAGTCAATGACAAAATGCAGTGTTAGAAGAGGAGTTGAATACAAAATAAACCCTCCAAACAACTAAGGTATGCCACAAAATGTAGAAATGTCTATTCTTAAATACTTTCAAAGGCCAGAGACAAAGCAACTTGCTCAAGAGTGCAGCTCATGTCAGGAGATAAGGAACAAGTACACATAAGCAATTTTCATTAGAAGAAATTGTATTTTCCTCACAAGCTTTGTGGCACTAGTTGCTTGCAATATATCAGCTTGTTGCTGTATGGGCAATGAAGCTTTTCCTGTCAAACCCAGTCAGCCTTCATTGCTTATGGTAATGAACAACATAGTTTTATCATTTGTCTTTTCTTAATTTTAAGTGCTGCTGTATAGGAAGTGATATACTTCTTTCTGTAAAGCACCTGTAATTTTCATGCTGGCTTGAAATACTTTTTCTTGTTCATCTGAAGTAGATGGAACTAATCGTTTGGTTTTTTTTTTGTTTTTGTTTTGTTGTTTTTTGTTTTTTTTTTCCCCCCCCGCTGGTGTTTTACAAATAGCATTCTCTTCATGGGTAGAAAGTTGTAGGAAGATGTACATACATCCATCACCCCTAGAAGTAGTTATCACTAGCAATATACAAAATATCCCTATAAATCCTCAGATTATTCTGTATAGATTTTGGAAGATTCTAAGGAACCACACACCAGATACACAAGTGAATGCACTTTCAAATATTTTCTAAAAATATATCTACCTTCTTAGAAAATGCCAGTTAGGAGAGATTTTTTTTTCCTTTTCTACAAAGAAGGTAGTGCCATCATGGTCTTTTTTATGTTTAATACATTGCAAGGTTTGAATGGTACCTTCCTGCACTTCAAACCCATGGTTATTCTAACGAAAAACTTACACTTGAAGTTTCCAGAGATACTGTGGAAAGGCAAATCCTAACCAAATACCACAGGAAAGGACTTTGGAAGATAGAGAAAAGAATTAGAAAATAAGAAGAATTTAAATAATTAAATTCAAGACAAATCAGCATTCTGCAATAAACTGATCCTTCTACATTTATTCTGCTTGAGGTTGGAGCACACTGATAAGCACAAGGGGGATGTGGGTACCAGGTGGGGAGTCAGTTCAATGCTGAATAGAGTTATGAATAAAGAGAACTTGATTCTGAAGAACTGCCAATCTGGCCTTTTCACAGAACATGAAATTAATTAAATAACAAGACCAAAGCATTTCTCTGCCTCAATTTTTCCCTGCAAGTGATAGAATATAATAATGCTCACATATGTAAGAAGCTTCTCTATAAAGCAAAATATATTAATCAGTTAATCAGGGCACACTTCAATAGAACCTTTAATGCTGTGCATCCAGGGGTGCTTCACCAAAAGGCAAATTAGAAACTCAATTAATTATGAATTATTTTAATAAATTATTTGTAAACCTGGATTTAAAGTAGATATATGTATGCCAATGTAACAAATTATCATGAGTATGGGAACCCCAAAGCTATCATGAGCTGCAGCTGGAAACTTCATCAATAGAGGAGGCTAAGGATTGGTTTAATCTGAATCTAGAACAAAATCTGAAAGCTGTTGAATTTTGAAGATCCCAATAGAAATCTAACCCTGCAAGTCAAAGAAGAGGAATAAAGTATAACGTATTAACACTGCAAACTTCCTGGGGACTACCAGCATGCCAGATACTTTTAAAGTCCCAAAATTTACTATAAAAGAAAAAAAAAAAAAAAAGAAAAAAAAAAGGTTTAAGGGCTATGAAAAAGAAAAGCTTACTACAGGATTGAAGCTAAGTAGGTCACTTCATATATGCTCTGATATGAACACAGACTGAAGCTAAGTACATGAGTGAACATCAAAAAGCCCCTGTACCTTCCTTTCCAGCCATGTAATAACTGTGCCATATTGCCAAACCCAAAATGTGAAGCTGTTCCCGTACCACATTCCTGTGCAGGACTGATGCAGAGATTTGAATGGGGCCTACAGATTTAATAACAATTTATTTTTATATAAGCATACAGTGTTATCTTCAATGTAATTTTAAAAAAAATGGTTTTAGGCTTTCTATTGCTTAAATAGTTATAATTTACTAGAAGCTGTGTTCATTTTACATGAGGAAAAAAAGAATTTGTAAACTGCAGTCTTCATATCTCCCTGAAGTACTCAAGACAGCTAGGCAGTCAAGGCAATAAAATGTTGTACAATATCATTATTTATATGAGAAAGAAAATAACTTTACTATCTGTGGTACTTGGGTATCATTGACTTTGTGTCTTTTGGTGTTATTGGCATCCTCAGCACCACATAGCCTCACACCTGTCAGCCCTGCTTTTAGCCCTGCGTGCCTCCTTACCCTTTCCAAGACAGTGAGCACTTGTAAACGGCTCTGACACCTTCCCATTGCTCTACTTTGTCTGATAACGTGGTGAAAGCTGCCCCGGGCATGTGACCAGACTTTCAGAACTCAGGAAAGGATGACTCAGGAGATGTAACACCATCTTTGATGGAAAAAAAAAATAAATAAAAAAAAATAGAATGGAGCAAAGAAAGGTGAGCAAAATCGGGGACAATTCAGCTGGATGTCACAGAGGCATAGAGCCCTCTGTGAGTACTTCTCATCTAAAATATTTTCAAGGGGGAAAAATTCTTACAACAGCTTACATTAAAATATCAGTCTGTCATCTCCTCTGTAGACTCAAGTGAAAAATCATATATTGTCCCAAAATTGTTGCATTGTTTTTGGAAAATATTTTTCCCAAATGCATTTTTTTTTTCTGGCTAGGTAGTTTCATAACATGATATACTACTGTTATCAGCTGAAAGATTTCAAATAATTACCAAAGTAATTGTTTTATCATTGTAAGTCTGCTAGCCCTGGGTTGCATGTGAAACACATTTTCCTTTTCTACTTTCATTCATGTAATACCTTTTGGTTTTTACTAAGCACTTTACCAAAGGTACTTAAATTACACTTTCCTCATTTTAAGATTTTTATTATCAAAATTGTGGAAGTGGAAAAGATGAGTGACTTATGATCAAAGATCAGAACTAAAACAGCAGGCTTTGTCAAAACAAACGGCAGCTGTACTAGTCATGCTATATTGGTACCAGCCCATGAGAGAATTGTTACACTGTTGAAACAATTCAAGGACTCAAGGGTAGGAGTAGAAAATGAAAACTGCTAGAGGGTGTGGAAAGAAAACAGACTTGGGGATATCAGAAAGTGAGTTACCATTTGGAATTTATTATACCCAGCTGGAAGAGGCTAAAGAAGAACCTAAGTCCTGAAAATTTCCACAGCTTCATTTACAGGGCCATTAAAAGTTTAATTTACCTCAGGCAATGGTTTTTAAATTGCAAATTAGAACAAGGTGCTGATATTTTAAATTTGTCCTATTGCTTTGCACTCATCAAGGGTGATATTAAATCTCCTGAGTCCTTTGCATGATACAAATATCACCATTTTCACAGAGTATTTTTCAGAAATCTACATGTATTTCTGGTTTGCACTTGATGATTTGAAAGATATGAGGATGCATAACACAAAAGGTGAACACAAACCTGGATTTCATGTAAATGTTAGCCTAGCCCAAAGATCTGAATTAAGAGTGGTTATCCACTCCAGGCATTCAAATCCTGGAGATAAAACTTATAATGAGAACCAGAATTAATAGCATATACTTTACACCAAAGCACAAAAATATTCCACAGTATGGCTTAAAATCAACAGCTAATCAAGTTTGTTCTTTCAAAGGCCTTTTTCTGCCAGTTTCAACACCTGATAAACTGTGGTGAACAAAGAATCCCTAGCGGAACACCTTAAAACACTCTGATCTCTCACAAACCTACTGTAAATCCTCTAATTTACTGGTTTTAATCTGTTCTAGCTCATAAATGACATAATTAGCAGCTACCGAACTGCAGTTCTAATAAGTCACTAGCACTTGCAGCAAAGTTTGTGCCAGGCCTTACATAATTTTGTGACATTTAGTAGTTTTATCATTTATAATTAGTTTTCATTTATTTGTAGTAGTATTTATTCTACCTTAACAAGGTACCATGCTGTTTAAGTCAAAGACAATTATAGGAGCACAGTTCCTATATATGTTTTATATACAGTGCAATACACAAATTGAAGGTGATCTTGAAGGCCTGTGGTGATTTGTTGTCTGGAAGCTCTCCTTGACCCTTTTAACTTCCCTGGGGTCCCTAGACACAAGATGTGATTTCAAAGCTTAGCATGACCATGAGGCGCACAAGGAACCTCTCAGCCTCAAGGAGTGACCTTGGGAGGTGCCCCCCGCTCAAGGGAGATCCTGGCGTGCAACCTCCTGATGTGCAGGAGAGCTCAGCAGGCCCGGGGCTGTTCCCTGTTTATAAAGTAAGATGATTCATTTGTATTTGCATACAGGCAAGACATCTGGGTCACTGATCCAGACAGCCCTTGGCTACCATGCTGCCATCCACCCCCAGAGCCCAGAGTAGGCTGGGTGCAGCCACCATCACCCCCACTGGTGGTTATGGCTTCAGCAGGGCAGTGGAAGGCAGGGAAGACGCACCATTCCTGTTCCTCTTCCTGAAGCTGTTCCAAGGATGAATGAGGCAATTACAATTTCAATGTCCAACTGAGACATAGCAAATGAGAGATGATGAATATGTGGGCCTACATCTGAGGAACAAGGAACTCTCAAGAGGGTGGGAAGCTCTGAACTTTTTATTGTAACCAATATCTCTTATTAAATAGTCTGATAGCTGTTTGAGAAACAGCTAGAATTTGTCTGCTGTTGAGACCAATAAGCTAATAGTCCAGGGAAAAAAGCAACACAGAAACACAGATTCACCAGGGTCATGCTGCCATGGTTTAGCCCCAGATGGTAACTGATCCCCACGCAGGTGCTTGCCTGTTCACACCCCCATCCAGTGCAATGAAGGAGAGAATTGCAAAAGTAGAAGTGACAAAACTCATGGATTTAGATAAAAACAGTTTAATAGGTAAAGGCAAGCAAAGCAAGCAAGGAATGCACTCATCACTTCCCACAGGCAGGCGGGTTTTGCAGCCATTTCCAGGAAAGGGGATCACACAAAACAGTTCCTGGGGAAGACAGAGGCAGAGTACTATTGCTCTTTGTGATCCAAGTCCGAAGACTCACATCACAAAATTGATCATGTATAAAAAATGAGATTATTTTGCTTGTTTGTTTTTGATATGGTTTATGTTTTCATCTTGTACTATAATTGTTAATATCATAAATACATCTTCTTCACACCAAAAATAATAATTTTAAAAGAAAAAAAGCATTTGAGAAATTAGGAGTTGTTAAAAAAGTTCAGAAATTCTATACAGTGCAAATAACAGTTCCAAATACAGAAATAACAAACAGCTCAGTTCTGCACTGCATTTCTACTAAATCCAATAATCTGCAGGATCTTTTTGACACCTATTGAAATCAGTATGCATTGGCAAAACTAGCATAATGAATGCAGGCTTAAGTGGCCTAAGATTATACATGTTTTTCATTTTACTGTAAAATTAAACAGAACAATTTCGTGCAGTATGACTTTTTACCCAAGCAAACTGGAAAGTTGCTTTTTCTGCCATTTACCTTAACTATAGTAGTTTGGAAAATGGTCACATGATCTTATCTCTGCAGAAAATGGGAAATCCAAGTTAAAAAACACCATAAGAAAACCAACCCTTTTTTTTATTTCAATACCACAAGATTGAACTGTGTAATTCATTGACAATGGGAAGCTTATATTCAATGAAGAATATAAAATCGGCTGAATGTTTTTTAAAAAGTCAATGTTATCCTGAACTATAAGAATCAACTTTTAAAAATTTGGAAAGAAAATTACACTTCAGAATTACCTCAGAATTTGGATGCACCGAAAATGCTAAAAGTAAAGACAAGAATGGATGTGGAAGTCTTACAGCTTTGTCTGAAACATTAGATATTGGACGTTCTCATATTTTTTTGACATTACACACACACATTCTCAGAAATAGAGCTTGAGTCTGGTTCAGAACAGAAAAAAATCCTTGATTTCTTTTTACCTAAAATGAAAAATGTTTGTTACATTCACTTTAGATAGAAGTTGAGGAGAATTTGAGACTATATAAAAACAAAATAGGAATAGAATGGCTAAGACTATTGTATAAAATATAATTTTTTAAATTTTCTGTAGTTCTAGTTTTCCTATATTTCATGAGATATATATGCTTACTGTAAACATGGATATTGTAATTAGGTATATTCAAAATAATAGACACTTAAAATAGATTTTGGAAGAGGAAAAGCTATAAAAAAGTAGAGATGCCAGATTATTAAAGCAAAATAAATGGATCCGGGCTTGGCTCTTCCTAATTAATTTCTTTCCAGTTGGGTGCAATCTACTTGTATTCTCTTCAGGGTCGTGACTTAAGATGCATTCTTACAGTATTACTAACAAATAAGAACCTGCTACCTTCTGATGGACAGCACACCTTGTTGATAGAACTTTCAGCTTAACTGAATATAACAAGTGATGGTCATTGATAGGGTGATCTCTGCCTGCCCATCCAGCCTGTGGATTTCAGAGTTCTGAAACGTCTGTTTAGCTCTCCTCTAACTTCTGAAGTCAGAAACTGCAGAGCACTAACTGCAGAGCACTATTCACTTTAGGAAACTGTCTGCCCTGAATAATTGCTTCCACATCAATGCTTCTCTGTAAAGCACAAAGATTTCTAATTTAAATTCATTACATTAAAAATGTCATTTAACATCAGGTAATAAATAAAAAAAAATCATAAACCACAACCTATGTAAAATCAAAAAAATATGATTACTAGATAGAGAAGCACAAATGCAAAACTGAAACAAAATTTTAGATATTTTTCTCAGATTCCTTGTACTTTCTGTAAGTTTTTAAGCAAAGTAGTTTTAAATTCTTGCTTTATATTAAATTGTTAAAGACATGAAATAATTCACTAGTGGCTTGATATTATTTTTTGCTATATTTCTTGGAAAAAAATTTATAGATAACAAGGAATAGAAAATCCTGCTTGAAGCCATCTACTGCAAACTCATCAAAAATCATTGCTCTAGGAAAATAATCAGAAAAAAAAAATTCCCCATAGTGGCAAAATTAAAAACTTTTTTTTTTTCTCCCAAGACACTACTTATAAGCAAAATAAATAAAAATTAGTAGAACACAGTCAGTAGATACTTTCTTACTCAGAAATAACAAATACCTTAAAGTGTAAGGTATTTACACTTACCGTGGCTGCATCATTGCTATCATTTCCTTCATGTGCTTCAAGAACTTTATTTCCTCTCATTCAGCAGTGGAAATTGTTCATCTTGCCAGTCGAGAAATTCAGTAAGTTAGTGCTTGGCTTTAAAAAGTGCTGGGAACTGCAAAGATTAATACAAATGGAAATTATAAGTATACTCTAGCAGTTATAGATGAAATACAAACATGTATTTCCTTGATTCTGCCTTGTCCATGATACCTTCAAAACAGATACCTTTCCCTCAAGGCAATAATTAATACTGGCAAGGAACAGTGCCTATAATTCCATGAAAATAATAATTCTTTTTTATTCTACTCCCACTTGATATGCTTGGAAAAAGAAATCCCTCAGAAGGACATAACTAGCATAAAATCAATGGACTATAAAGCTGGATTTGTTTTTGTAGTTTATCACTGAATGTGAGAACACAGGTTCAGAGTCTACTTTTTATTTAGCAGGCATAAAGTCCTTGACAATCAACAAGAAAGTATTGAATATTACTCAACTTTTAAGGAATACATCAGTTTGTAAGACTAAACTAATTTTAATATTCACTAAACATGAAAGGCAATTATTTGATTTTTTAAAATTACTGTAACCCCACAACTTTCTAATGGGAAATGATTCAATCCATAGAAGACTCCCTTGCTATTTCAGGGCAAATCATACCTAATCCTTTGGCTAACTGATATTTTTCTAATTTTCAGCTCACTGGTCATTCCAACATTATATTCTGCCTCACTATCATCAAAATAAGGAAATTTTCACAAGTGATCTTAATAGAGTAGTAAAAATGAAAGGAGAAGGAAACCTGGAATGTACTTTAACTACCTACTGCATAAAAGTGAGATAAAAGAGAGAAAGGATCTCTCCAACCATGGCTATTAGGTATCTCATTTTTCAGAAGTTTGATCTTATAATGCAGACTTTCCAGAAAGAAAAAAAAAAGGGAAAAAAAAACCAAAACCCCCAAGCAACTGCATATGCAAAAAACCCCCAAGGCATTTGACCACCAATGGTAATGAAAATTAATGAAAACTAGATCTTTTAAAAATCAGTTGAGTTGGACTCCCATCTAGGTCTGAGTAAATCTATATTAGTACAGTCCTGATTACTTAATGCCGTTTAATTCTGCAACTTCATATAATTTTTTCACCGATCTAATAAGATGTATTGAACTTACATAAGTGACTCCCTAGCACATTTTGCTCCTGACTATACTGGTATGAATTACATCAACTTCAGAGAATTCAACACCAAGATCAACTTTAGAGAAGTCAGCATCAAATTTATGAAGCTGTTATTAAGAGCAAATTCCTTTTCGTTTGTTGCCATCATTCACCATTTAATGTTTGGATGTCATTTACATGCAGAGCTGAGACACTAGGAAGATGTTCATCACTCTGCTTTTATAATTATAGATTTTATTACCTTTACTGAGAGCTCCAGATGGATAGCAGGGTTGAATTAAATTTCTTTCTAATGAGACAGACATGTTTAAGTCCCCCAAAGGTTTCATGGCATCTGTAATTTATTGTCAAAACACATGACACATATAAGTTCAATCATTTTGTTTTCTAATCTGGTACAAACATTTATAGAAAAAAAAAGGCACAGTTACAGGGAAGATTCTGGAATCCTGTGAAGATCAATGCTGTCTTTATCCTCTAAAGTATAAGGATGGAAAATTGAAGGTCTCTGAGTGGTCATTTCACTTCAGCTCCTGCTTTGAGCGGTGACTTCCTTGTGGGTTCCCATTCTTAAATAATTTAAGTTGAATCTTTAAGTCACCTATATAATAAGAGAAAGCCTCATTCCAAACTCTGTATGGGCTAAATTCACTCCTAGTCAGTTTATCTCCATTTATTCTAGTACATATATTGTACTTCAGCTTAAGCAGTTTTCCTTCAAAGCAGTGTTTATCTTATGAGACATTCATAGCGAACAACTCTCTCTCCTCTCAGTCATAGCTTTACTTGGTTAAACATCACTTTATTCTGGACCGTAAAACAGGTTCTCTCTTCTCTTGATAATTTTATTTCTCTTGTCTATACCTGCTCTTTTTTGAATTTAGCAGCCACGGACACTTGCTCTGGATGCATTCTTACTAGTGATTTGTACAGTGGTATCAATATTTCTCTGCTGGTTCTTAAAATATTTTGCCTGTTACAGTCTGAAACTATATTTGATTTTTGAAAACAGATTGCTCTTGACAGGTTTAAGTCTTTTCTAACTGCATTCCCCAATGCTGGAATACACATTGTGGAACAATCTGATCTGACTATGATTAAAAAGTAATAGGTCTGAAACTTACTACTTACACAGTATATGAAGTTGTTAAACAGATTCTTTTAGCAGAATAATAATGTACCTAAATTAAGGTGTTTATTATCACTGAGACAAAACTTGCTCAACAAACTTGGCACAGCATGTAGTGTCCAGCCTCAGACAAAATTTTGAGTGGACTTGTTTTCTGATTTTTGAACAAATAGTTTATGGGATTGGTCTTTTCCCTATGGTTTCAGCACTTCTGTTAGATACAGTACTTTGGATAAAAGTATTGCAACATTTTTTAATAATGAACTGTTAACCTTAAAGGAAGCTTGAGCAATCATGATGATTTGCATTGTCTCAAATATTGTTCATGTGTACAACATTTTTGTCATTCTATTTAAATCTATTTAAAATTGTGTTAATGCTCTACTCTGTGTCATCTCTTTAGGCCTCTCTGGCTAAGCTGGCAGAGCAAAACTCTTGGTGCTGAGAATTCAGAATCCACAGTGACACTACAAATGGGGTTAACTTTGGACTGGAAATATGGCAGGATGACTTGCACAACTGGAGGGCTGCAATGAGGGGCTATAAATGGGGCTGAGCCTTTACAGATAAGAATCAGGGAAAAGGCCAGTAAGGCAGATATCCCACAGGGAGTCTGTTATAGACTGCCCAACCAGGAAGAAAAGACAGATGAAATACTCTATAGGCAACTGGGAAAAAAATCTCACCAATCACTAGCCCTGGTTCTCATGGGGGACTTCAACTCACCAAATGTCTGCTGGAAGACAGCAGAGAAAGCAGTGTGGGAGGTTCCTGCAGTGTGTGGCAGACAATTTTCTGACAGATGTTGAGTGAACCAATTTGGGAAGGTGTCCCTCTGGACCTGTTATTTGTGGACAGGAGAAGACTGCTGGGTGATGTGACAGTTGGAGGTTGTCTTGGACAGAGGGATCATCAAATGATGGACTTTTTCCAGACAGCAGACCTTGTCCTGTTTATGAGACTGGCTGAGAGAGTCCTTTGGGAGGCAATCTTGAAGGGCAAAGGAGTCCAGGAAGACTGGACATGCTTCAAGAAGGATATTTTAAAGGTACAGGAGCAGGCTGCCCACACGTTCCAGAAGATGAGCCAGTGAGCAAGAAGACCAACCTGTCTTAACAAAGAACTTTGCCTAGAAATCAGAGAAAAAGAGAAGGTTTATAACAGTTGGATGAAGGGGCAGGCAACTCAGGAAGAGTACAAGGATGTTGTGAAGTTGTGGTGGGCCAAAGACCAGCTAGAATTTAATCTTGCTGCTGTTGTAAAGGAAAACAATTTTTTTTTNNNCAATTTTTTTTTTTTTTTTTTTTTACGAATACATCAGCAGCAAAAGGAGGTCTAGAGAGAATTTCCACTCAATTTCCACTCTTTATTGGATGAAGGGAAAAACCTAGTGACAAAGGATGAGGAAAAGATTGAGGTACTTAATGCCTTTTTTGCCTCAGTTTTTAATGACAAAACCAATTGTCTTCAGGTTCCCAGGCCCCTGAGCTGACAAAAGGCAGAGAGGGTAGAAATAGGGAACAGAATGAAACTCCCATAATCCAGGAGAAAATGGTCAGCAACCTGCTGCTCCACTTAGACACGCACAAGTCTATGGGGCTAAATAGAATCCACCCAAAGGTACTGAGGGAGCTGGGGGAAGACCTCACCAAGCCACTTTCAATCGTTTACCAGTAGTCCTGGCTCACCAGAGAGATCCCAATTGACTGGAAGTCAGCAAATGTGATGCTCATTTACAGATATTAGAAGGAGGATCCAGGGAACTACGAGCCTGTCAGCCTGACCTTGGTGTCAGGGAAGGCCATGGAGCAGATCACCCTGAGTGCCACCACATGGCATATGCAGGACAGCCAGAGCATCAGGCCCAGCCAGTCAGTGCAGGTTTGTGAAAGAGGCCCTGCTTGAGCAGCCTGATCTTCTTATGAGAGGGTGACCCACTAAGTGGGTGAGGGAAAGGCTGTGGATGTTGTGTACTTGGACTTCAGTAAAGCTTTTGACACCATTTCCAGGAGCAAATGGCTCTAAGCTGTGCCAGGGGAAGGCTATTATGAAAAAATTTCTTCACTGAAGGGTGTCGAGGCAGTGGAACAGGCTGCTCAGGGAAGTGGTGGAATTCCTGGAAAGGTGCTTAAAAGATACATAGATGTGGCACTTAGGGACATGGTTTAGTAGTGAGCATGGCACTGCTGGGTTAATGGTTGGACTTGATGTTCTTAGAGGTCTTAGAGGTCAAAATTAACAATTCTATCATTCTATGACCTCAACGTGCTGTGTAGGAAAAACTGCTTTTTCTTCTGCATCGCACAAGGCCCAGCAAAGCTTTGATGATCAATAGTGATTGACTTCAATAACTGTTAGTTAAAGCATCTACTGTGTGTTCTGATCTAGAAACACCTATATGACCTTCTCTGAATTGATTAAATATGCCACTGACTCAAACAGATCAGGATACATAACCTTTTGCCTAACAGTTGCAGAAGAAAACAGACCTTCCTAGGGAGCCAGAAAGCAGGCAAGCCAGGAGACAGGCTTTCCCTTACAAAGCATTTGCTTAATTTAAATCTGGGGTGAAAGTAAGGTTAATTATCATTATGCCAGCATTTTGTTTATGTGTACCTACACAAACAGATTGTGGTATTTAATTGCACTGTACCTAATTTATTTAAAGCTTATATAATAAAGGAACATGGAAGGGGTTTTTTCAAAGAACGGCTCTTATCTCAGGAAAGACTGTCATATACAGATTCATATGCTTATATATGTGTATATACTTTTAGTATTTAGGTGTTATATATACTTTTGGTAAACATACTCATCTGTATCAACAGTTGAGGAAGTAGCCATAACCTTTTACCTTATTTCAGCTTGAACTAAGAACACATGCAGTCTAAGTCAGAGATTTACAGTTCTTTTCACCTCCCAAATCTCAGTTTGTCTGTCTGTAAACCTGCATTGCAGGTAGACATGGTTTTTCCACAACAACTTTATGGAACACTTGGGACCTATTTTAGTATCTATAGCTATAAAACTTAGTACATACATTTGAGGACATGCTTTTGGGGCAGAAAATATTTACAGAGTTGGACAGATGCATCAACCATAATAAAACATAGCTGAGTAGTGAAATGGCAGATTGTTACAGCCTCCTAGTTTTAACACCTATTAAGAATAATCTCTGATGAAAGCCAGAATATACAGTGCAAATACTAGGCAGTCTCCTGCCACATGAAGCTTGAGTACAAGGGCATTGTTTATTAGTGGGCTCAAGTAGCTAAAGGCAAAGTGCTTTTGATAGTGTTGGCAAAACCAAAGCACTTTAAGCCACTGGGTTCTTACAGAATGAGTTTGAAGACACCAATTATAGCTCAAATTATCACTGCTGGTATCCCTGTGATAACTGACTGAAAGATGCCAGCTATAAAATGAATTCCAGCATTTCTTCCAAGGCTTCATTCCCTCACAGATAGACAGGGAAATTATGGTAAAACCTTAGAGCCCAATTAAGTTAACAGACTCTTACTTGGAGCATAGGAAGAAGAATAAGGGTTTGTTCAGAATATAGCTCTCCACAGGATATCAGCAGTGGCCACATGAGCCCTTCTGTGCTACACTGTGCCACTGCCTCTATCATCGCAGTGAAGGCTCTCCATGTAAAAATGAGCTGGCTAATTAATCACAAATCTTACTAAAACATTAACAAGAAAGAAAAGTTCTGGTGCCACTCCTCAAAAGTATTAGGTTGTGCCCATTTTATTGTACTTTTTGCCATCAATTATGAAGCAGTCATTATATAAAGCTTTGGAATGAACTAACTTGCCCTACTTCCCATTTATCTCAGTGTGATGCATTTACTTTGGAAATAGTTGATTACAAATAGATAATCCTGAAACTATAAAATAAACTATTGTGGCTTTATTTTAAACACACATTTTACCTTTTCATGTCTCCTAGGTACCTGTTCCATAATAATTTTCTCCCTCCTTGTATATTAATTTCCTTATGCAATTTACAAGTCTGTTTGGTATATTAAACCCTACTAATCTAAGTGAAGATAGTATCAAATCTATTGAAATAACAAAGTTGTGAGAGAAAAGAAAGGGACAGAGGATTTTTTTATCAGTCAAAGATGCTGAAGATGAAAACTCTATTCCCTTCACACTAGGATCTCTGAATTCACCCAAAGGAGCCTTTGGGCTTTACAGAAACCACCCATAATTAAAAGACAGAGGAGGTTGCAAGACTAAACTACTTGCTTAGTCCAATCTTTACCATTTACCTGCAGTATAGGTATGAAGTTACCAATTCTGATCTCCTTGTCAGCTCTAACATCCATTAACTCACCTCAGCCTCAGCGAGAATGCTTGTTGGAACTCTGGAGCAGAACTGTAACAAATGCTGACCGTTGCTCAAGGTTTCAGCTACTGACTGAAGGATGTCTGGCTGTCCATCCTGTTGATCCATGTTGTGTTTCACTGAGATGTGCTTGGTCCTTCCCAGCTTTCAGCCAGGGCTGGAGGACAGTCATCCCACAGGGTTGATTTCAGAAGCTTTAGGCAGTCACAGCAATAGCCTGAGGCCACAGTTTATGTTTCCTGAAATTTCATACTTCTTCACAATAACATTTGTGAAGTGAAAGAGGGAAATGCTTCCCTGCCACAGACATTATTTAGATGCTGTGATATGTCTGGTTCTATAATGGTTGCCACCATTAGGACGGATAATTTGACACCAAGAAGCAGGCAACAGTTATTTTTGTTACAGGGTGAACTCAGAACTCTGGAGAATGGTGTCTAGCGCAGAAGGACTTCAGAACTCTGACATGAGTGCTTTAAAGGCAGATAAAGGAGCAAATGCATAATGCATTTTAATAGGTACTTACATGTTAAATAGTGGCAGTGTATTATTCTGATACATAGCTTTGAATTTATAAATATTTGGATTTATATATTTTTAAAGCTTTTTGATCCTACTTTTTATAATTAAAGCAATGTGGCCTAAATGCATTTAATAGAAAGTGGCAGAACATGCCAACACACCTTTGGGAACATGATTGTGTGCTACTTCTTGCAGCTTTGTTTAGTCTCAGAAAATTAATGCTAACATTGATAAGCAACACTCATAAATTCAGGTCAGATAATACTGCTTTGTTTCATTCAGAGAAAAAAATCATTTCAAGGACTTACTCTGCTGTGCTCAGAAGCTTGAATAACACCCAGGGCACTCAGACAATGGCCATCAGGATTTCATCAATGGATCATCAAATTAAGCCATATTTTAATGCTAATTTACATGTGTACATGAAGTGGTGGTGAGAAATGAGTACAGTTTCATTTTACACTTTGGTACCTGTAAATAACAATGGATTTGTTTCTTGATAGCAGAATTGGTGACTTAAAAAAAAAAATCTTCCTTAAGAACTCACAGGGAGAAAATGTATAAATCTCTTATTTATTTTCAGGTCTATAAGGAGCAGAGCACGTGTTTCAAGATAAATGAATTTTGAATCACAATGGATCTGACTAGGTAAACTCCAGAGACTTCTGACAACAAACAGAGCATTTCACTCCTATGACACTAGTTTGAAATTAGCTCAGGTGAACAGAGAGCAGGAGTCATTTTCATCTAACGTCTGTTCAGCAGCCTACACAAAATGAGTTGCTGGGGTTTAATGCATGCATCTCCTTGGGGTCACACAGCTGCTTTTTATAAACCAACATTAATCAGTAGTCAACCTGAATTATGAATATGCACAGACAAACTAGCAGTAGTATGCAAAGTAATCCACATGGGAAAGGGACTACTCTAACTAAATATACACAGCAGTAGACTCCAAAGAATCTGCTGCAATTCAGGAGAAAAATCTTGGTATCAGCACTGGTATTTCTTTGAAATCATCAACTCAAAGCTTGAAGCTCAAAAGCAATCAGAAAGGCAAACAGATGTTCAAAGTCACTAGGAAATATACAGAGAGAACAGGAAGCATCATCATTCCAGTGATGTTAGTTACACACCTGGTAAATTATTTTCTTTTTTTATTACCTCATCATAAAAATACTGGCGATCTAAAAGAGTTCTTTAAAACATTCCTAGAAAATACAAGGGAGAAATTATAATCTCAAGCTTGGCATTAATTGAAAATAGAGAAAAATTAGTTAGACAATTCCTCAGTCTGAAGGAGGGTCAATGAACAGAACATATGAAAAAAGAAGTGATATCATGGATGGCATGAAGAGAGATAATTGGCATTTTTATTCATTTTTTCCACGTAAGAGAAAAACTAAGAGGCATTAAATGAAATCACTAGGCAGCAGGTATAAAAAAAACAGATGCACTTTTCCATGCTATACCTAATTACATTATGGAGCACATTGCCACAGGATGTTACAAAACCCAAATGTGTTTAGAAAGTGGCTAGAGAGGTCCATCGAATTTTTTGCCATCAAGGATAATTAACACAATGCAGTTACAACCTCTTGTACTGGAATGCCCAAGCTGCTGATTACAAGTAGCTTAGAATATAAGCTTGGGGAAGTGTATTTCTCTACTACCATTTCATTTTTGTGGTTTCCAACAAGATATTTCTCCCAGGCATCCACCATTAGCTGTGCCAAGAGAGGCTTCCAGGTTGAATGGCGTGGCTGTTTCTACAACAATCTACAAAGTACTACTTTCTTATTATTTTTCAAATATATTCAAAGCAAAGAACCAATTGTTAATTGTGGCAAATGTGCTTAAAAAGTATCCAGCATCTGATAAAAATGAGCATAGGAAGCAAATTACTTCTCAAGGGGAAAAGACCTCTTAGAGGATTTTTTTTTGTTGGTTGTGATATGGTGGTACTAAATACCGCTTTCTTCATCATTAATTCAAAGGTGCTATGACAGTTGAATCTCTAAATATGCAAACTGAAAAATATATGCTGAACTTACTGGAGCAATAACATTGAGTTCAGGAGAAAATCTGTTTAATACTTCAGGAAAAAAACAAAAATTATCTTCACCATCTTGTATTTCATAGGAAAAATATTTGTTTCAAATTTAACTCTACAAATGCTGACATTTTATGAACCCTTAAAGTACAAAAGCAGTCATTTCAGATTATCTCCTGCAGCATCCATTATATTGTAATTAAGAGATGCATAGGAAGTCCTATTCACACTGAAATTATCCTGTTCTTTATATGAATTGGAATTGTGCATTATAACACTTTTTTACCCTGCATTTTCAAAATGAGATTTGTTGCCTACATTTTTTATAGAGGAAGTTGCCATTTCCTCTCTCCGTGGAACCAGCTATGTACATACATATTATATATTCCTTCTGTACTTAACTTCCTGGACTTTGTAGTTTCTCAGTATTAAAAACCATAACAATTATTTTTATTCCTCTGTGTGCTCTTGTACATAAGTCTATCATATATAAAATGTAACCATCTAGCATTTTCTTCTTTTAAATCAATAAGTTGTGTTTTCAAAGAATTTTCAAGCATCTGGCATAAAAATGTCTTCATTTTGCTTCAACAGAAAGAGCATCACAGTAAGAGTTGCATATGGGTCAGGACAATGGCTGGAGGAAAAGGACCAGTTTTGTAAGTCAATCAATTCTCCAGCACCCTTCTGCATGAGGGCCACAAACATTCATATACATATATATATATAGCATTTTTTCTCAGAATCTTAAAAAATATAGACTAGCAGCTCACATTGAGCTCTCACATCCAGAGGAATATTCACCTATCTATATGTTTAACTTATGAATGTTTAACCTTCTATAGCCAAAATTTTCAAAGGAAAAGAAGGAAAAAATATAGCAGTTTCACATGTTGGCACTAGTAGAACAGTGTATCAGTAGAATTTGCTATTATTGCGGTAATCAAATTTGAATGTCTGGATCATTATCACACATAATGGATGGAAAATTTTTTAAGTGTTATTTCTTTCTATTTGATTTGAAGTACTGTTATGCATCATGAAAAAGGATTTTTGAACCTGAAATCTAAACTCATCAGTCACTGGGAGTTGCTTATCCAGGCTATTAAAATAATTTAAAATACATGTCTGGTTAAATTTGAAGCTAAAATGGAGATTTTAGATCTTCTAGCTGTCAAGAAATAAGGGAGCTTAACCATACTTATGAAAGCTCACAAAAAAATAGAGGATCAGTACCAAACTGAAGACTCTTCCTATAACAATGAGAAGCCACTGACAACGGACAAAACCACTTTAAGGCTTCCACACTGGGGAATTAAGTCCTAGCTCAAGGGAAGGAGTAGAAACTTTACGTTGATCCTAAATAGTTTAATGAACAAACAACAACACAATAAGGAATAGTTAAACAGCACTATTCCTTCTAAAGTATGGAGATAGCTTCAGTTATCTTCCCAAACATCTACTGAGATAAAATTGTTTCATAAAATGAAAAGATATGCTTGAAAATTTTGTGCAATCATCAAGGAAAAAGATCCAATCAGGTTGACTGCAGTGTGAAAGCTAATTTCTACAGAAATGCCCTTAAAACTCCAGTCACCAGGGGCTGCAGATCTTAAAAAAAAAGAATGCAGATGTTAATGATGTGAAGATGACAGATAATCTTAAGCAACAGATAATGAATACTAAAACTATGAAGATTGTACAAGAAAAGACCCCAAAAAAGGCACAAGCCTGTGTGAAACAGTTTTTGACAAGGCAATATTCTACAATTACTGCCTCTCCTTTTGTGACCACGCTCTCTCTCCAGCAATTATACCTATATATGAAAACAAATCCTATTCTGTATTTACTTGTGTTCAATTAATTTGTATTTTCACTTGTGATAGGATAAACTTTTCCGGGTCTTCTATTATGATCATATTTATCTAGCAGACTAAATGAATAATTCATATAAATAATGCAGCTTATTTTCTGCCTTTTCTTTTACCTTTTGTAAGGCAGAAAATCTCACCTCATAGATTTTAAGAGATTAGGAAGATAGCGAAATGAAATAAATAAAAAACATCACCGTTCCACTCAATATAACCATCTTGCTGGGGTCCCAGTTACACTCAAGGAAGAGGAACATGTGATGATGGGACAAGGGGGAATGGATTTAAACTGAAAGATTAGATGCTGGATTTAGTTTAGAAGTGTCCAAGGCCAGGTTGGATGGGGCTTTGAGCAACCTGGTGTGGTGGAAGGTGTCCCTGCCCATGGCAGGGCAGTTGGAACTAGGTGACCTTTAAGGTCCCATCCAACCCAAACTGTTCTCTGATTCTGTGAAAATTGTACAGCTTTGGTTTTAAGACCTGCTTCTGAAAATGAACCAGGCAGCCCAACATCTGCATGTGTGACTATGGAACTGCATCAGTATGCAAGTCTTTCTATATTTCCATATTTTTTTGCCTTCAGTTAATTAAGTTCTCCCTAGAATGTCTGACTATAGCAAGATAATCTCTACTTTGCAAAGATTAACCCCATTAATACCAATTAACACATAACAAAGAAGGCTTTTAATGTTTTACAGCAGCGGGCTAAGGAGGATGGTTCTGAGGAGGATTAGAGGGGATCACTTGTATCTGTAGTTTATGACATCTCATTAAATAGTCTATAATAACCATCAAACATTTTATAGTGATGAAGTTGTAAATGTTTAAGCAGTGGGATCCATTACTACAGTGAAGAAGAGGAATTTCTCTCATACAGTTTTAATACATGGGAAAAGAGAAAAACGACAGGTCTTACAGAAGGCAAAGACTCAAAGATGGTATCAGCAGCATCATAGGTTTTAAGAATGAAATCTAGGTTTGTTTCCTTTTTTATAGAAAAAAAATCCAACAACCTACAAAAAAACCACCCCAAACAAACATCCTGCACCCACTTTAAAGCACTCCAAATTCAACAGAGAAATTAGCTTTTTCCTGATTATGGATAACGACTACACTGGCTCAGTTTCTTCTTTGCATTTTATCCTAAAAAAATCTCTGACCAATGTCAGTGAATTAATACATTTTTCAGAATTAGAGCTTCAAGCATTTTGTATTTTTTCACTGAAAATATCAAGTGTATCTTTTTAAATAAAATTACTGAATTCTTATAAATTTTTTACTTAATTGAGAATAGGATTCTTCTGTTCTGTGGATCTCTACAACAATAGTAAAGAAGGACCCGTGTCCTGAGGCCTTTACAAGGGACATACAAAAAGCAGATATTAAAATGAAACCTTATTATCATGTGTTTACAGAATGGATTTATGAACAGGAACATTTAATATATTCTTTACTCAAACTCTACTGTAACTGTCTCTTTGTCCACTTTCCCATCAATATGCTCAAACTCACATTAGAATATAACGTTATTGGACATATTAACATCAGCGTTTATTTAATAAACAACAACTGAAGCAGTAGTTTGTGCTTTTTTTTGTATTTTTTCCCCTTCAAACACAGAAGGTGAAACTATATCAATGGAAAAATGCATACTAAAATCCTTGGGAAGTATAGTTGATATTTTTAGTGAAGACAGAAACTGCAAAAGCAATTTTTTTCCTCTGTACAAGCCAGTACCTTTACAGGGCATGAGAAAAACGGAACCTTGCATATTAGATAAGAGCCAATTAATCTCCAGTGTAATGCTGTGTTCTGTTCTGCTTTGCCACCCTCCTCTTCCCTCTACTGATATTTTATTCTTCTTCCAAGGATCTGCAAATATATTGGGCATGGAAGCTGCCACTCTGGCAGGTTCATGTGAGGAGATGAACCTGCTGTCAGACCTTGTCACACTCGCAGTTATTGCATTCCAGTAACTATGTCAATTTAGCAGAGATACCTATATAAATACAGCGACCTATATAAAGCCTGCTTTGCTGAACTGACACTATTGCTGCCGTGTACTGCCTCAGAGCCCTCCTGCTCCCACACTTCCTTCCTGCTTGTTGCTAGGTAACCAGAAGGATTTCATAAGCCAGCCTAAAGCAGGTTTTCGGGTTTGGGCATGAACTTCAGTAATCTATTAACTAGCAAATACAGAAATCAGAATTTGCCATCAGACCTGCTGGTAAAATTACATCTCGAGGTTGTGTGTATATGTGCCCATTGCTGGGCCCCAAGGCAGTCTTTTTGTCAGAACAGAGCCATGGTGCCTTTTCCACATATTCCACAGGGATATCAGCTGTAACCATCTGCTAAAAAATTGCATTCTCTCCTATCTGAACATGATGTACCTTCTCAGAATTTTGAGAGGCCATTATGAACAGTGTGCTATTCAATAATTGATATGGCAAACATGCTTCAAAACTTCAGATGAAGCAAGAGAACAAAAATAAGTACCTATGTTTGTGTATGTATCTTCTTCATACTTTCATGTAAGCATATCTCAGATTATCATGGAAATACAGAAATTATGCAAGTGTATGGGTTTTTTTCACTTCTAGCAGGGTTCAGAGGCACCTTTGAGAAAAAAAACAAACAAAAAAATGCACATGTGCACATCAACCTCCCACAACAAATCTGCTAACAGCATATTTTTGCCTTCATGGTATAGCCACAAAGAGTTATAATGGCAATGTCAGAGTATATTAATCTCTCTGTAACTGCAGAAAGGGATATTTTACAGCAATTCAATTACTCAATTGGACAAGGTAGACTTGTATCCTGTTCATTATCTTCTTCCTTACCATAGAAGAGCTCCTTTCAAAACTAATTTCTGATTTTCCTTCTCCAGCACTTGCCAGTGAACTTACTATTTGACAGCCTGGAGACTCTTGTGCTTGCCCCAGTCTTCCATTATCTACTTCAGGCATTTCCTTTAAAAGATAAATTTTCTAATAGACTAATAGTTCAAGGTTACCCCATTACTCTTTCATAGAAAAATAAAAAATTATAAAATCATATGATAGTGCAAATTAGCTTCCTGCAAATCACACATTTTCTAAGAGGTGATAAAATAACACTGGTCTCTCAGTCACCTGTCTTTTGCTACATCCCATCACTTTAACATCACATTTCTTTATACAAAATTCCCTTTGACTCCACTAGACCTCTTTTCTCTGTTTCCTGAGAAGACCAGCAGCGGCAGAATTCTTCCAAGCCACAAACAAGCACTCAAAACATGACACAATAATCAGGAACTGGGGAAAAAAATAATGATGCTCCACCTGAGTCCTCTGCATTGTTTGTATCATGTAAATTATGATGCCAAACAATAAGCAAGTGCTCTGCAAGTCCTGTGCCCAGGATGACATGCTTGCTTCCTAGCTGTTGAAATAGCTTTAAGGAGCTAAAATAATCTTCCTGCACAACTGACAACAGCAAATATTTTCAACACCCAGAAATTAGATCACAAATGATTTAGCATAAAAACTTACTTTTCAAAATATTGCATTTAAATATGCCATAGCATTATGATTTTATTGACTCTACCATCTTTAAGTCCTCAGTGTCTTTGAATTAACATCAGGAACAGACTCCTCTGTTTAGAGAGGTTTAATTTCAGGTCAGTCGACATACTCAAATCTTATTTTCTGAGAATCTGTGCACAGAAATCTGTATCACCATCAAAATATCAAACAGACAGCAACAGCATAACATTTAGAAAGTCCTTGTGCCAAGACATAGCACCCATTGTTCTACTGTGAGCAGACCTGGTCATATTTTAATGTTGCCTGTCTCGGCACAGACATACCACCAAGCATCAAACACAGCTCCAGTGATCCCCAGGGGAAGGTTTTGCTCAAATGACAAGGTGAAGTGATGCAAATATGGAAAGGATTATTCATGTATGTAACAAACTGCGCTTGTATTTGGGACTCACATCAGCACAGGTGTTTCTAACTCTAGTGCAGAAACCACAGAAATCTGTCAAGCAGATATGAGAAGCGCTGTATCAACACAGTAACCTCATCATAACTTGAGTTTCCATTTAAAATTTTCTTTCAAGCAAAGAGAATCTGATCTAAACAATATGTCAGTGATTGTTGTTTCCAGAAAATCCATGAATGTGAATGATTGTACACCTCAGTCCAGGGTACTTCCAAGATATATGATAAAAAACCCCACTAAATATTACACATTTGATCAGCTGAGAAAGAGCCTGCATCTCTTTGGGCACAAATCCCATGTTATCTCATAATTTTATCTTTAAAACATTACAACTGTCTGTTATTTCTCTTAGCAGTTTTCTGGAGAGAAAATATTAATCATTATATTTAAATCATACATCCTGTGTTATGCATTACTACGTCCATATACTTGGATATATTCATGAGGTGAAATTCAAGATTAAATACTGGAAAATATTTAGGGGGTAAATTGCACATAAACTACTTTAAAAAGTAACTCCTTTTAAATGACTTCATAGTTCTTAGAGAACAGAATTAACCTTGAAGAATAAGTTCATTAAATCAAAAGAGAACAGCATTTTATTTGCATTGTAAAGAATTGGAAAACCTATAAAATGGTCAAATCCCTCTATAGTCAACAAAAAACTTCCAGCAATTTCCAGTAAAACACTGATAGTACCTGTCTTAACTAGGAGTCAAGTTTGCAAAATGCTCCATCCTCAAGTACATTTTCTGAAAATGAATTTATGTAAGCGAAAATATTTTGCATTTCACACTAAGGGTTAAGCCCAAATGATATGTTCCGTTAAACTGAAGCCATTCACTAGCAGAATTGTGCAGAAGAAAATAATAGGATTTGATTTAAGAACTCTTGATAGAAAAAGCTTGAAAACTGTCCAGTGGATTGTTCAAAGATGAATAGTTATTTGCTGCTCAATGAAAGTGACATAAAGTAGTAGCAGAATTTTCCATCGAAAGCAAATATCCTGGGACGCAATTTCATATGCCTTTGTTTACTTTTTTCTGGTGTTGGCTGCACTGAAAAACTGTAAAAAGAACTGCTTTGCATTGACAACCAAGAAATTAAACCAAAACAAATTAAAAACAAATAAAACAAGCATGCCACTAAAAATTCTTGATAAGCTTTAAAAGAGTCAACATGGGATGAATTTTGCATGGGGCTTAATGTTTTCCTTTATGATATATGAAAGGGTTAGGACATCCTTCAGCATGATTCAGCTCTCATCAGACCATTAAGATATATAAATATTACATTGATTTCATTGCTTCTCTAATGATATTTGAAAGTACTTGCTTTCTCCCAAGAGTATGTTTTCAAAAAGAACAAATAAATAAGCACAAGCTTTTTTTAAATTTTTTTTTTTTTTTCATTTGCACTTAAAAGTTTGAGCTCACTTAGAGATAAAGAACTACGGATTTGCCCCAAAATATTTATAAGCTTATTAAAAGAAAAATGTTATTCATTGCACATGCTGCACACAAGAGAAAAGAATGTTGACAAGGCTGTTTTTGACTTCATTGAAGACATTCATGAATGTAGTTCCTCAACACAAATGTACATAACTCACATTCAGCCTCCTCCCAAAAAGGCTCAATCATCAACTTCAAATCAAACATGTATTACAAGAAATTAAATCTGTGTGAGTGCTTTTCATAGCAGTACTCTTTGTTAAAAGACTCTAATATTAATAATTTTGCTCACGAACTGACAACTGAAAAAAAATCCCGCTTTGAATGAGTTTTTAATGTCCAGTATTGTGGGAAGCAAATTTACATTGGCAATGAAAATCAACCTATCATTTATCTTCATTATGAAGCCAAACTTCCTAACAAGTTATTAATCTTATGTTAAACCAAAAAGTAATGGTTTTGGATCAACTCTTCCAGTTTTAATCAGTTATGTAAAAGATACCTCACTCCTCTGGAGATTTTTGGCTTCCATGTGCCTTTTATGCATCTCCAAGTTTTGGTTACATGCTTCCTGGAAGAAGTGGGGCACCTGACATGATTTCATGCTGTTTGATCCCATCACCTTCTGCAGAATTCTATCTATCTTCTCCCATATTGCAACTTCATACTGCAGAAAATGGTGCTCACAAGTTGCATACCTTTAAAAATTTTTACTTGAGTACATTTTTACCCTAGCTCCTCTTCAAGGTTAGGTTAACAATCTGTCCATATTAACCACCAGGATGCAGCAGCCCTAGCAGGGCTTTTTCATTCTGGCTGCTGTTTCCTGTTCTATTTCCTTTTTACTTCCCAATATTATGCTGTTTTTTTATGTAATATATCATATTCGTATTTGTTCTCACGTACATATGGAAGCTTTGCTCTGCAGTCAACTTTCTAATCTGGGCAGCTCTAATCACAAACACTTCAAGCTATTTTAGCTTCAGGAAACTAAAGATGCACAAAGGCGTATATAAATATTCAAGAATACATACATATATATATAGTCTTATGTATATACACATTCTTGTATATATAAATATTCTGGTATGTATATATAGCAAAACTAGGATTTGAGAGTGGGGTGCATGGGAGAAAAAATTAACAATGAACACCCAAACACCAGTAATTTAAGGAACGAGAATCTTTGTTGCAGATCAAACGTGTATGCTCTGTGGAACCACTCTCTCCTCTGTATTTCTTTATTTTTTAAGTTTATCATTAACAAATCAAACTATTAGAGAACAAACTGTAACCTATTTTCTGCAAAAAAAATAGGGTGGCAATTTTCAAAGTTTACCTCTGAAAAGTCCACACTTCAATAAAATTTATTTTATGCCCTTAAAGAATATTTTTTCTAAACTCTTTGTAGGTAACATTCCCATGTCCAACTGACCACTGGTAACCTTCCCGTAGACTACACAGCACCTGTAGAATTTCAGAACAGCTCTCATCACAGACCTGGTCTGGCACCGCTTTCCTTCAAGTTTCAATTGCAAACTACTTGCAGCATGGGGAGGAAAAGTAAATTGAAAACTCAAAAAGATGAAGGAGAGCCAGTTCCAATACCCAAGGCATGCATCTTGCTACCTGTGAAAGTCACTCTGGTTTTATTGCTGGATATTATTGTACAGCCATTATAAAAGAGAAGGTATAACACTCTTAGGTATTCAAACAAAGGTACAGATTTAATTTACAGAATTTCAATGAGAAGTGAAAGTGGCTTTTTGCAACACAATTCAGGAACAGCACAGTTCAATTCTTTTTGGTTGCAAACATTCTCTGACAGGTGGGTTGTGCTCTTTCTTCCACATTGCAGTGGAATTGATTCATTGGCAAATGGGTGCAATTTAATCACTTCTAGTCTACATGGCTTACAGCACAAAGGAGGGTTAATAATCTTAGAAACTTGAACACATTTTAAATATAGGTTATTCAGAAGTGAAATTTCCAGTCTCTTGGGTTTTGCTCACAATTCCTGTTTGTATCCTCAAATACAAAATAATTACTGTCTAAAATGTACTCTCAACTAGCTCAGTCTATTTCTTTATCTACTCTTTTTGACAGTCATTGCATTGAGGGATGCAACATAATTGTGTTATTTCAGGCAATAAAACAGTCATCCCCCATAGACAAATAATCAAGCAATTTAAAATGTGGCCATGGTTGCCTGAGCAGCCAGATTCTGATTTCAAAAGGCCTAGCTACATAACCCTGAGTACGCTGTGCTTTTTAAGGGAAAATCCTTTCACAAAATAAATATTACCTGGGGGCGTGGGGGAAGGTATAGAGCGTTTATTGTTTTTGCAAATATCTTGTCTGCTCTCTGGATATAACACCATCAGAAATTCTTAAAACTTCAGTGTTTTGCTTCTCACACACATATACACAGAGTTTCCTGTGTGCTTTTCATATATACATATACATATACAGGTGTGGGGTACTTTTGGGTAGGTTGTTTTGTGTGGTTGATATTTTTTTTAGTCTAAGACCTTGAGCTGTGGACATTTTGTTAATTTATTATGATACTGTGAAGCTATGCAAAACAGTTAATAAATCCTACAGATGAGAAAGTCATTGGAGAAGGCTGGAAGACAGATGATAGTTACAGTAAGAGGAGCATGTTCTTGATAGCATAAAACTAATTTATACTGCCCTCACAGCCAGTCCTGAGGCACTGAATTCAAATGAAATTGACTGATGTCATACATACCAGTTACCAAGTTAGAATATGCATCTTCATCTACCAAGTATTTGAGGTTCTTCAGTTGAGACTTGGCTTAATCTTCTTGAAGAGTTTAAGCCAGAGCCAGCTGTAGCAGTTAACAGATGATACCATCTTGATTTGGACTCTTTTAAATGAAGTATCAATACCATATCAGGTAGCACAATTCTACTGAGTGTTTTAGAGCACAAGACCTGTAAGACAAAGGACGAAGGGGCAGATCTCGTCCTTCTCCTTTACTGATTTCCTGTTGACCATCAAATCTAATTTCCTCCAGGTTTTTTCTTTGTGGAGACACATCTAGCTTTCTAAGATGTGCACCACACTCCGTTCAAGGACCTGCTCTTCATTTACCTCCCTTAGCCACAGGATCTCAGCATTCTCCCTCTCAGCATTCCCTCCAGCATCATTTACACCTCAGGATATGCCGAGCTTCATTTGAAGGCAAAACTAATGTGACCCAGCACCACAGCACAGGGCAACCCCCAAGGAAAGGGAAAAGAAAGCAGGATCTCAGGCATTCAGTGAACAGCTTTGGTATTGTTACATATGATGAATCTCAAACTATGATTCTATTAAAGTACAAATGCATTGTCCAGCATCAAGAAGTAAAGCAGCATGAACAGGGTGATTCCATCAGACTGGTGCTTAATGAGATCACCCAACCCAGCAGCCCAAGGCCTGCAGCCTGTGACAGCTCTCTCCTTTGCATCAGACCAGCTGCACAACTTGCTCTCAAACCCTTCCACAACCTATTCTCTCTGGCTTCCTCCAAGATAAGGCTTTCTCCTCAATTTTTTTATATATATAATATAGCTGTAATGAAGTCTCCTTTTCTCACAGTTCAGAAACCACAGACAACTGACAACTAACTGCTCAGTCTCCTTTATGGACTGTTTTTCATTAAAAGGGTTTTTTTGGTTGTTTTGTTTGTTGTTTTTTTTTGGGTTTTTTTTAATAAATTAAAAAAAAAATACATCTGAATGTTCTTAAGTCAGCAAAATCCCCAGAAAACCATAACTATAATGGAAATAAGTCCTCTCAGATATTTTGCAAAATCACATGAAATTTTTCATTTATCTCAATAAAAGAATCAGTGCAAAAGTAGATCCTATTCTTACCTACATTTGTTATTGACATTTCTATCTTAACTCACATAGACAATGACAACAACAAAACCATACTTGCTTATACGTTATTTTTCTAGGCAGTCATTCATGATGGTGAAAAAAAAAAGTGTTTTTTAACCATACAACCCATTTCTCCTAAATTAAGAACTGAAAACTGATGCAAATACTTTATTAGTGACTTTTCATCAGTTTTAAAATTATTTTTCTTCAATGACATTGTCCAGAAACTTCTATACTTTGCCTTGGGAAAATGATTTTAGAGCCAGGAAAACTTGTGGCACTTTGGAGAACATCACTATCCCCCAGATTTTTCTCTGGGTTAGGTTTTTTGGGTTTTTTTGTTAGTGAAATAAGGAGCTAGAGACTATAACTTCCCTTTCCCCTGCTCCCAGAAATGAACAATATTAGAAGACAATAAGTCAAATTTCCTCCTCATATCCACATCAGATTTTTATCATATGCTGGTCTGAGAGAATAAATCATTTTACTGTTGTCACGCGTATGTTTGCCTCTTCTTGATATTAGAACAAATTGCTGGCAGTAGCAATGAGACAAGGTTAATCACCAGGTAAAGAAATACACTTAAAATGTTTAAGCTGTGCTGGTTATACAAGACTTAGTCAGTAACTCTACTACTGATTATAATTTATTATTAAACTAAGATTTAAAAAAATATTTAAAATACAAATAACTTTCATAATCACTCATACTCTTCAGTATTTATACTGGTCTTTTATACTAAGCCATTCTACTTTGGAAAAAAAGAAAACAGAGTGTCTTTTTAGCTTTACTCTGAGCCCACACTGAGCCCAAAGATCTTGAAAAATTATTTAAAATACAAAAGCAAGAGACTTTTAAATATCTTCGTATATACTAAAATAATTTGTTTTCTAAAGAGATAAAAGGAAACAGAATTGATACTAGAATTATTTACCAATCAATATCCCTCCCCTTGCTCACTGTGCCCTTCACTCAACTCACTGCTAGCTGCAAACTCTGCAACACCTCTGAGTTCCTAGCAAATCTGGTTTTCCATCACAGAAGGGCACTGCTCAGTGCAACATCCCTGCAGGGTCTCAGCAGGCTTGCTTCTCCTCCCATCCACGAGCTGCAAAAGCCTCCCCTCCCAAAAGGTGCCCAAATATGTCCTGGGAAAAAGCCCTGGCAGAGGAACCCCCCATGCCCCAGGTGTTCACTGCACTCACTTCACACTGGGAGGAGACAACACAAACTCTATGGCAACTTCCCTCTAACAGCTGAGGAGGAGGGAAATTGTGAACAAGTATTTGTAAACTGCCTGAAAGACTCCCGTGGAAAGATTTTGTGAAGCAGTGAATGACAGTAATTCCTCCTTATCCCCATCAGCATGAATAGCCACTCTGTTTACAAGACGGAGTTAAGTTCTAGTTTTAATGTGCTGTTTCCTTTCTATAAAGACTTTCTGCCCTTTAGTTGAATCAATTTTCTTGAAGATGGAACACTTCACAGTCCATATTTAAGATAAGATTGAAACAGATAAGCCTAAATGTGCCCATAAAGGGCAAAAAATACCCACAACAATCTGCAAAAGCTTACTTATTCAAGAGAAACCTTTTTCTATGAGGAACAGAGAAGATATATCCTACAACTTTTCCCAAATTAAATACATCCCCCCCATCTCTGCATCTTTTCTGATTGTTTCATGCATGTGTGCCTGTACCTTTCCTGCATCCCTTCAGTTTCTTCCTAAAGGATTGAATTGCTGACTGCTTTGCCCTTTCTATCAAACTAATGTTTGAGAAAGCTACAAGAGAAACAAGGCTGTTCCATTATTTGCTCACATCTCACTCCATATGATTGTACTGTCCATGCCCTCGGCATTTGTCAATGCCTTTCACAGGTGCACCACAGGCACCAACCATGCCATATCCTTTAAATACCATAAAATCCTGAATTAGTTTTAGAGACAATAACTCATTGACCCTTTCATTTGAAATTCTTGGAGAGGAGAATTTAATGCTTGAGAAACACAAAAGAAAAGAAAAAATAGTCCAATCCCAGCAAAGAGAGCAACAGCAGTAATGAACCAACTTCACGCTGCTTTTCATGTCTGTATTTCCCAATGCATTTTGAAAATGGGGATATTGCTACAAAAAGTGAAATGAAGAGTTTTTACATATTGATTACAAAGACCAGTGGCAAAACTGGAATTCCTACAGAAAGAGACATTCACTTTCTCCCACTTTCAGATACATGAACTTGAGTACTCTTTCTCACTGTTTGTACATAAGGAGCCATAGTGTCCTGTAAGAGAGTAGATCCTCCAGACTCACTGCACCGTATGCATGGGGTCAGCTTTTACCTCAGGGATAGGGGGACTCTGTCCACACCAGAATTTTCCCTTTGGTGAAAGCTCCTTTGTCTCATTTTCCTCCTCTGCCACAGGTGTCAGTGGGCAGCCTATTGCTTTCCAGAGCAGATGAAAGCATCAAAAGAGTAGACTCATATGTGTATATATGTGTGTGTATGTTCCTCTACAATAGAGAAATGAATAGATTTTTATTTGTTTCTAATCTTTTGTGTCTTCACTGATCTATTTCTTGTAGCATTTTTTTTCATGGGCATTTTACCCAAACATTGTCCCTACCTACGGAACTTGATGATCTATAGGTCTAGATGATCTATAAGTTCCCTTCCAACCCAAGCCATTCTGTGATTCTACAATTTTCTGGATGCACATATGTTCTGGAAGTAAAATCACCAACTTCTTTCTTCTTGCCATTACTTGTGCCATTCCTTGGAAACACCCTGAGGAATGAAATGGAATAAAAAGAATTAATCATGTCAATTAGGATTGCAGAGAAACAGGATTATCGGAAGTTTCTGTAGGGGATGGAGAGAGAGAGCAGTTTGTATTTAAACAGACATATCGTGATGACACTTTTAATTTTGCATAACTTACCCTGCAAAGACGGGCTATCAGCTATCAAAAATTTTGCAGCTGCACTAAGATAGAACCTTTGATGGAAAATTAAATGAAGATGTAAAACTTTAACCCAAGGCCAAACTCAGAAGGAAGAGGTATCAATACTTATTACCCCATGATGAATATCCTGTGGCCTATTTGCAATGTGCCTGGTATGTGTCTGATAGAGTTTATATCTTCAAGTGAATGCCAGACAGAGAATTGCATTTGTCACAGAAGACTGCTTGGAGAAGATGAACACTTCACATGTGCTTCTGGTATACCCTTAAAATCAAAGCTGCAGCACTGTCACAGCAAAGCAATGTGAAAGACTTGGTTCTCAGCCCATCAGTTCTCCTAGGACTAAATTAACATTTTAAAAGAACAAAATAATTTCCCCTACTGAACCAATATAGCAACACATGTCAGATCACAACTTTAAAATTAAACTAAAGCAACAGACCACTACCAGTGGATGAGATGTGATGAATTTGCACAACTGTAAAATTTTGGCATCGTTCCTAGCAATGTGTTTCCATAGCTGTGCTATCAGTACTTAAAAGACATTTCAAAAAAGACCTATAATTATCTGTGATCAGCACAAGGAAAATCCATTTAGAAGTAGGCTGATCCAGTTTTTCAGTGATATCAAGTAAATGACAATCTTGTGGCACCTCCACCAACCATGCATGAAATACGGTTGCAGTAATCTAAACTTCCAATAGATTTCCAAAATTTTTGATAAAGAAAAAGCTAAAAAAACCCCCAAACCCACACATAACAAAAAGCAAACAAACAAACAAAAACCCCCAAAAAAACAACAACAAAAAACACCCACAAACAAACAAACAAACAAACACCTAAAAAAATCCCTCCAAACAAACAAAAAATCAAACAGCTTTATTTTCACTTGGGTTGTAAAACACATTTTAGAGGACACAGAGTATAATTCTTCTCCTCTTCAGAGGTAACACCTTCCTGTGTTAAGATATGCACTAGAGATTAATTACCTCACTCCAGTCAGGCTCTTCTGCAGCCAAACCACAACTGCCACAGAAACCTGGAACGTTTGAATTTACCATGTCGTGCTGCTAAGCCTCAAAACAAGTGCTGGGCAGTCATACTGTTCTGCACTTGTATTTACTATCGACACTTTTCAGTTTGTGTGGAGGAAAAATTCCTGATGACCGTAGAGACTGACTCTCAGCTAGAGACGGAGAGTGATACAACCAAAAAATGCTGTGAGGGTACTGAATGAGACCAGATATACCAGGAAGTTTGGGATGAAACACAGCATCCCACAACCCTGCATCATGGAGAAAATACATAACTAAAAAGAATCAGGTTTGTAATTAAAAAAATATGTTGAGTGAAAACTGAAGGTAGAGAAAACCATTGAAACTGTAAATAGAGACAAAGGAAAAGGCTTCAAACCTGAAACATAATGAAATCTATTTAATATGAATTTGATGAGGGAAAGAAAACAGCATATTTATAACCTAAAGAATCATGAAAAAAAAATTATAAGGAAGACTTCTTTAGGGTTCCTACCCTTTTTTTGCCAGCAAATTAGAATGAAATTAAGAAAAGAATAGGAACATATAAATCTTACATGAAAATAATAAGGATATCCTGCACCTTCCAAAATTTCATCATAATGACAATTATTTTTATTTTATAATTTCCTTCTATTACTTTTTGAAGGCAAGAAAGAGCAACTTAAAACAAGGAAAAAAAATGCTACAAAATTACCACATGTTTCCCAAGGCATCTTTCTTTTTTTTTTTTTTTCTTTTTTTTTTCTCTTTTTTTTTCCCCAAAATTCTAATATCAGTTTTATTAGACAGCCTAAGATGCTATCCCCACCTGAGGACAAAAAGGGGAAAAAAAATGCAAGCCTCTTCTTAGTTCCTAATGAAAAATATTGTATTACTGAAAATAGCTTCAAAGGATAAAAATGGAAAGTTCTACTAAATGAATTATTTCACTATTGCCAGCTTTGTCCATTCTATGCATTCTAGACCCTCTTTCAGGTTCATTTTTATAAATCCAATTTTAAAATCAGTAGCAGTTAATGATAAAATTATACACACATGGAGAAATTGCCAATTGGGTTCTCCCAGACTGCAAATTTCTACTTTTTCTTTTGGGAAATTATTTTCTACTTGTAAAGTATGAACAGTTTATTTTTTTCAGAATTCCAATTAAAATCTTTTGCTACAGCAATCTTTGAATGTCCTAGCAGAACATCATAACAAACCTAAATAGTTCCCTGTGACTTTTTTGACCCACACAGGTTTAAGGAATGTTGCTTTTAATACTTTTAAAATAATCCCTAAGAGAGTTTCCAATGTGATGTATTTAAAATGAATCCATCAATGGATTCAGCTATGATCCAGCTATACCAGGGAACACAATGCACAAAATGAGAAGGAAATAATAGCTTCATGTTCTTCTTCAACTTCCTTCATCTTTTCAATGTATTTTTTTTCCCTCCTGTAATGTTTATTTTCTCAGGACACTTCCCTCACCATTACTGCTGCATTTTTTTTTTTATTCTTCATTGCCTAGTTTGGCCCTTTTTTTATTTTATTGTTGTGTGAGGGGGACAAAAGCTTTTTCTGCAATACAGAATTGATTTCTTCCTCACAGGAGTGTCAGAAATCAGCAGGGAGTTGAAAAAATAAACATCCAGAGCCAGTGTTTCTCCAGATAGAAACAGGAGGAGACAATATTTCCAAGAATAATTACTCATGTCCATCTTGATGGAAACACTCCTGACATAGAATTTATTTCAAAAATAAAAATAGGAGAACAGAACAATCTCTGTCAAGGAAGTTCTAGCAAAAGCCATGGAAGTTGTCAATTCCTCTTTTTTACTCAGTCTGTTAAGGTCATGATGACTTTGCTTAGGCATTTGCTTTCTATGAATCTTAGAGTATTGCTATTTACTGTCTTTTTTTTTTAATGCAGTTTTATCCAATTTGCAATCCTTTGATAGTCTTAATATTCAAAGGCATTGATAAGTCTTTCAAGTGTTTATAATTTGATCAAATTCTTGATTTTGATCTTTCTTCATCACAAAGAAACATTTATTCCAACAGGGAAAAAAAAGAAAAAAAGACCCTTTTAACGTGGAAGATAATTAATTAATGCATGGCATGTGATCAACAACCTTAATCTTATATACAATATTCAAAACATATACATTATTTATGAAACTAGTTCACGTCATCAGATAGGAACAAGTTGTTTAGGAATTACTGAACTTAAACACCAAGTACTGCAGAGGCTCTGCTTAGGAACACAACACTGACCTTAGTGTCACTGACCGTTGGAATTCCCCCCCAACACAGGCTGGACAGGTGGGCGCCTCGGGAAGGCACTTGCAGAAAATGATAACTGAACAGCTCAACAGACATGTTGAGCCCAGGAGGGCAAGGAAAAGGAAAACTGGCTTATATCACGTGGGTACTGACAGAAACAGAACTTGGCTTTCCACCTCCTTTTTTAGACAACTAACTGTCCTTTTGAGGAATTAAATGTGCAAATTGAATCAAATTGAATTACATCTTACGGAATTAAATTAGTTATAGAGGTTGGACTAATTCTGTGGTCCACTAACTCCAGTTTGGCTTTACTAGATTCTCTCTTGGCTCATTTATTCCCACTCATTTTCTTTTTTATACATTTCTTTCTTTATTCCTTTAATCTCACCTGTTGAACCACTTTTTAAATAATACACATATACAGACCCATCTCCCTTCAGAGTATTCCAAGATAGTTTCTCTTTTTAAATTTTTCTTAATTTTTTCTTTTTTTTTTTGTAATTTAGTTGCATTTAACTGAGCTACTGTGAAAGAGACAGAAGTATTTTTTCAAGTCAATAGAGTTCAAAATGTTTTACTAAAATACAATTGCAGTTTATATTTTAAATTAGATGAAAGTATAATCCATGCAAAAACTTCTCCAGCTAAGGTATTAATCATATATTGCTATAATAGCAGAGAATTGAAGAAACTAAGCAATCTATCACTGCACAAGCCTTTTCAAGAAAAAAGCCACAGAGAGTACCAGACATGCATCTTCAGTAACTGGAGTTTGGATGATTTAAGAGAATTTCCTTTCATACTCTGGGTGAGAACTTGTTGTGGAGCTAAAAGCCCAGATTTTATCATACATGTACTGCAGAATGGAAGAAAACAGAAAAGTATGGATAAAGCAGTTAGAATCCTTGCAGAAGCTTCATGATACACAAAAAAGTAAATACTTTTTGAGTTTTCAAATTGTGATGTTAGAAAATAAGTAAAGATTTTCTGGGATATGTAACTCCCACTTCTTGCTTTAAACATTGCTTACTGTCCAAGTCCAATCATACTCTAATTTATTCTCGCTTGTTGTTTGTTTTTTTTTTTTCTGCTAAGTATTTTTATCTTAACAAAAGCTTTTTTTCAAAGTTCTCAAAAATGACAAACTATTTTTCTCTTTCTTATTTTACAAAAGATGACCATAAAACTATCTGATGATGTAATCAGTTCAGTGTCTCCCCCTCATTCCAAAATTTCATACCTCACTGGAGTTACACTACATGAAAGTTTTGTCTCTTATGAAAGTCAGTCAGAATTCACTGATTTGGCCCTTTGAAGAGCACTCTGGTTACCAGTCAATCTGGGTGTGTGTTAAAAAACATGAGAGCAAGGAGTAAAACCAAGACAAATTAAACTAAATATTTCCTTACACCTTTCTCACCTAACAAAATCATAGTTTATTCTTATTGAAATAAATAGCATGTAACTGTTAAGTACAGATCTCATTTGTCTTAATAGAGTTAATACTGAAAAAATTATCCTAGGATCAATCAAACCAACATTCGTATTTTTTCAAAGCACAATTTTGCCGTTTGTGTAATACTTACACTGTAAACACTGGAAACTTTCTTTATTCTTCAAGTTCTCCATTGTTTAGTTTGACTTTCCAAGTCAAGTCTTACAACCTACTTGTGATTAAACATGGTGAACAAATAAAAAGAAATTTTCCTCATTTCTGATCATACACTGCATGTCTGGACCTGAGCTATTAGGTCTTATGCTTATCTGCATCTCCACTCTTAAGTGGGGAGCAGGCGATGAAGTTGTTCGCAACCCAAATCTCTTCTGCTCTGCTGTGCTCTTCCAGCCACAAACCAGACATAACCTCAGTGTTTCCATGGGGCACCTCCATAAGTGAGGTTGTAGGGCCAACAGGAATTGCAGATTTACCTTGCAGGTTTCCCAGAATTTCCCCAAGCCTGTCCCCTGCTGATGAACCACTTCTATGACAACAGCGGTCGCTCCATGTGTTAGCTTTTTATAACACTAATATATAATATCACCTCTGTAATGAAATACCCACCACCACCTTTGGACTAACAGCAGATAAAATTTTAAAAATTAGATTTTTCTTGGCAACACCCACACGAATGAGAAAAAGATAAATTAAATAGTCTGACTAAGAAAAATTAAATAGTTCTGCTAAGAAAAAGAGAAACCCAAGGACTAAAATCTGTTTTTATTACATCTAGAAGATAAGGATAAATTATTTCTTCATTTACTTCTTTTGGCATGAAATTGCAAAGTAGCTCCTGACATTTCGTAGACCTTCACCACCTGGACTTGGAAAAAAAAAAAAAGGGAGAATTTCAAAAATTATGTGTTTAGCTCATGTAAAAATGGGATATAACCTTTAGAGAGTGGTGAAAAAGTTGAAGAGATTTTCCATGTTCATTGAAAAGACTACACTAATGGTCACACCTGACATATAAAACTTGTAACAGCTGTTACGAAACATTTTCATAAGACTATAAAGCTGGTATAACAAAGTACAATATTAATTTACTTGTCTTTTCTCTAATTCTGTGATCAACCTGTGATCAGTGGGGACAGGGAATCTTTAAATGATGAAATATAATTTTTAATGTGTTAGAATATTTTAGCAAAAAATACAATTATTCTATTACTTTTCATACATTTAGCCCTTTTTGAAGGAAAATAAAATGTCCATCTTCTATGATGAATTGAATGGAACTCACTTGGTTTGCTTTTCACATGTTATTTCTGTGTATGGCCCAATTCGCAAGACTTGATGAAAATTCCAGGAAGAAAATGCTTTGCAGTTTCTATTTGTACAGGACAGTAGATAAACATCTTCAAACTCCATCAAATGAACTGAAGAATAATTCATAATTTCTCATGAGCCCACTAGAAAGTGATAGATCATAATCAAGAACACAATTTTTTTTGCACAATTGTTTTACATCACACACAATGTGATCACCTGCAAGAGAAATTTCATTAGAATTTTCTGTCAGTTATGGTCTGTCATATGGGAGATACAGGCTTCCTTCTTAACATTATTGTCTCTGGAGCAGTAATAGGAGGCATTGGCATGTGATTTGGACATCAAAACAAGGGAGAACAGTACTCCTTTCACTTTATTGCAGAGCCCAGTTCATGGTTCAAACTGTGATCTTCTCTAACTCTGATATTTAATTCACCTGCAAAAGTACTGAGTGTTTTGTGGAAGTAGGAAGGAATCAGTTGTGATATCTGTGGTTCCAGGAAGGATAGGGAACATGATGGGAAAACCATAATTAATATGATTGACAGGTAACACATATATACTTACCCAACCAAACATACCCAAATGCTTTTCCTTTATGCTTATTATGAGCAAGCAGAAATATCTGATTTTTTGATTGGCCAATAAAACAAGATTAACACTCAGTAAGAATGAATATATTGTTTAAAACAGTCACTGATAGTATTTTGTATTACTGTAAAAAGGATCAAAGACTGTCACTGATCCAGTGTTGTGCTTGACAATAACTATCTCTGCTTTCTCATAGGCCTCTTACCAACCAACTTTAGGTTTAGTAAAATACTACATGTTTATAAAACCATGTGGACCATAACTGCTTTCATAAATACTGGTTAGAGTAGCCATAATTTGGTAACATAAACCCATTAATTACAGATTTAAATAGTCCAGATTTAGGTTTCCTGAGTGGATTTTTTTCAATTTTCAGATCAGCATTGGCCATGGACTGACTGTTACTAGCCAGATAGGCAAAGAACACATAGGAACATGTAACTGTAGTAGTTTTGCACAGAATCTATAAAAAGAAATCACCAATGAAATTCGCAATTGCACTCAGAAGAAACAGGCAAAACTAGGAATCACAGCAGCAATATTTTACATTCAGGTCCATCTTTGCCTTCTATTAAAATTCCCTTTGAGCAGATATTATTTTTCATGTAGCAAACCAAAGGATAATGCCTTGCCAAATGTTTCTTAGAGATTTGAGAACTTTGGGTTTCATTCAGTACTATGCTTATCAGACTCCTTGCAGGGTGTGATTCACTGTCATCTATCTCCACTGTGCCCTCTTTAAATCAGGCCTTTGCACTGCAACATTCACTTTCAACCTTGAGAACTGTGCATGCAACACAGGGTTTACCTCCTCAACATATCAGAATTCCATCTTAAACTTACAGAATAGAAGGATATTTTTTCAGTGGGGTCTTCATCATGCATGCTATTCCATACTAGAAAGATCCAAACAGATTTTGCTAAGAATATTATTTACCTGGTACGAGACCCTCAAAAACCCTCAGTAAGGGTGGTTGAGAAAGAAAACAGGTGAAAAGATGTTCAGAAATGATATATAAGATTCCTTTTTTTTTTTTTTCTTACTAATTTAAATCATCTTAAAATGCTTCTGTTCAGCTGCCAACACATAAAGTTTAATTTGGCAGAACTTCTGCTTGGAAGAACACAATGTCCTGAAGTGGGTTTTCTTATGGAGAGCCTTCCTGGTAGCTTTCAGTATGCACAATATCCACCAGTGCTACACCAGTAAGCTAAATCCAGAGAATATATATAAACACAAAGGCAAAGGGTGTGCATTTCCCATTGGTGAGTCTGAGTTTAAATTAATGGAAACTGGGTACTCTACAGGGAGTCTAATTGTCATGCAAATTACAATAACTTTTATGCTATGATTTTTCTGACTTTGTTCTATTTTTCAAACCCAAATCCTCAGATTACTTCCTATGATTTACTCCATGAACATAATTTTCATTTGATTTTGCACATAGGGATACAGCTCTTATTACAGGTATTATTATGGCTAAGTTTCTTTCACAGTTGTGCCCAGAAGTCCGAGAACAACTGAACTGGAAGCCACTAGTTTTGGTATAAAGATGGATTTTCTTATTGACAGTTATAAATAATAAAAAAAACAGAAAAAAGTTTTCAGTTTTGTCTAATAAATTCAGTGACAACTGAAGCTCCTTACAAAACTTTTCTGGCAGTGTGAAAAAAAAATGTGAAAAGTATCTTGTAATGTAAAAGAGATAATTGCAAACACCAGTAGAAGGAATGATCTCAATCTTGCCTTAGAAATCAAACACCCTTATTTGCCAGTATGTTGTTTTCATAAACTAAAATGAAAACTGTGATATCCTTCAGTAATGATCCAAAATGTTTTAATTATTCTCTTTAAAGTGATTGTGTTTTGGACCATCAGAGCAGATTATCATAAGAATTTTAACAAACTTTTGATGTTTAAAGCCACACTAAGAATGAGCTATATCCAAGTACAGAAAAAAACCAATATTTTATTTATAATCTTAGTTTAGTGTTTGAACTACAAATTCTGGTTCTAGAATTGCTTAAAAGATCATGGGTTTTATAGGCTTTCACAAGTAAATTAATTTTTGGTTGGTTTTTTTTTTACTTTTTTTTCCATTTTTTTCACAGAATGGTGCTTTCGGTAAATACAGAGCAAATCATTACATGGAGCAAAAAAAAGGTTTACTTGTTTTTCTCACTTGCAAAGTTACTGGCATTACTCCATTCTCTGCTGAATAATTTCAAAAAGGGCATGAGAAAACAAAAGAAAAAAGAGAAAGTGACAAAATAGACCGAATCTCACCACTAGAATTCACCATAAAAATTCCCAAAGTGTAACAGAATTCTTACAAAATTTCCTAGATCAGTTCTTTTAGGGAATCAAGATCTCCTATGAAAAATATGGCAAATGGGAGTCAGGGTAGGTTGGGCAGGAAAACGGGAACGAGGAGGGTAAATAACTGCAGCAAAAACAGGTTCTGAGGAATACACATAATTTTGTCTGCTTTAGATCACAATAGAATTTTTAATAAATAAATTTCTTTTTCTTTGTAAAGACACTTTTGAAACAGTAGATTTAGCCCAGTCATTTGTGTCATTTGTTTTATAAACCATCTTTTGTTGTCCCCCCACCCCACCCCTTAATGTCATAAATGTTTTAGATTTGAGTCTCTTGAACATTGTCTTTTGAGTTCATTCGGATCAATAACGGTTCATGCACTGAACTGTGTATTGAATTTATTGTGTTAACTGTTGTTGTGTGGTTGAAAGGAGATTTATAAGAGTTATAGTGATTTAAGTGCTCATGCTCTATTGCTGGCATGGGCAAATGACTCTCTATGGGCGCGTCACCTGTAAGCTCATCATCCACATTAATGATCTCTACAGTCCGCGTTGGAGCATGATGGTTCTGCCGGTGATGCTGTTTCCTCATTTTGTAGAAAATTACCAGCATCACAGCAGCCATGAGAGTGATAGCCACAAAACAACCAATTATGATTTTGGTAGTCTTCATAACCTCATCTATTCCTGGGATCCCGTTGTTTGCGTCCGTCACAGGAATGGTGAACGTTTTTTCTGTTGATCTTGTGCTCTGTGGAGTGAGTGAGGTTGTCATGTTAATGGTTTCCCAGCTGGTAACTGGTGTGGGCCCAACCTGCTCTGTGGTCTGTGCCTCATCCTGAGAAGGTTCCACAGTCTCTACCGTGACGGTTGAGAAGTACGTGTAACCAGGGTTATCCAGGGCGGTCACATTCAGCGTGGCAGAAGCCGTGGTATTCCCAACAGAGTTACTCACCATGCATGTGTACAAACCCGTGTCTTGCACAGTTACCTTTGTAAAATTTAATGTGCCATCGCTGAGCACAGCAATCCGAACTCTGTATGCCCCATGCGTCATTACAGATCCATTTGGAGTAATCCAAGATACGGAGGTCAGGGAGGTCGATGCCCGGCATTTCATCTCTGCAGCCATGCCTTCTGTGACGTTGAGGTCTGCTGGTGGCTCCACTATGACTGGAGCATAACATGTGAAGTAATTCAGGTCCAGCTCTCCAATGTACCTTCCTTTTAAACTGGGCGGCGTGTGGCAACGGGCACAGCATGCAGTATTGGAAGGTGCCTTGTCTTTAATCCACCAGCTGAGCCAAAGGATATCGCAGTTGCAGTTCCAAGGATTGTGATGCAAATGGATCCTTTCTAGGCGGAGCGGTGTGAACAAGTCATGAGGCAGTAGTGTTAGATTGTTGTGTGCCAGGTTGATCTCTACAAGTGACTGAAGGTTATCAAAAGCATTCCTTTCTATCACTTGAATCTGGGACTGTATCATCCACAATTTCTGAAGATGCATTAATCCTTGGAAAGAACCTGGCCGGATGGCAGTCAGGTGATTCCCAGAAAGATCTAACTCATCCAGTTTTACAAGTGGAGTAAGGTTAGGAATCTCTCGAAGATTGCACATTGCAAGGTTCAAATACCTCAAGTTGGACAGACCTTCAAAGGCACCTTCTGAGATGTATGAAAGCCTTTTCAATTCCCCCAAATCCAGCCTCCGGAGAGAAGGGATTCTGTTAAAAGCATAGGAAGGGATGCTCTCAATGGGGTTGTTTCTCAACCACAGTTCCTTCAGTTTTGACAGGTATACAAAAGCCCCATTTGGGATAGTGGTCAGACGATTGTCAAAGAGTTCCAAAGTGTTGAGATTGGCCAGACCATTGAAAGCCCCTATTTCAATTGTTCTGATGTGATTCCTGCTGAGTTGCAGGATTTCTAGGTGCCTCAGATGTTTGAAGCTATTAACTTTAATGATTTGGATCTGGTTCTCATGGAGATTGAGTAGCCGGGTGTTGGTGGAGATGCCGTCTGGCACGTCTCTAAGATTTTTCCGTACACAAATCACCTTACTGAACTGGTTGCTGCAGGAGCAGACGGAAGGGCAAGTTTGAGCCCTCACCAGACCAGCCACCACAAGAAGCTGAAGAGCCAACAGCACCACAAGCAGGGGGTCAAATAGGGCCCTGTTAAACCTAGGACCTATCATTATCTGCTGTGGATGTAAGGTCATCTTGTTCAACATTCATAATTTATTTGGTGTTGGTCCTTCTGGAGTTTGAATCGTCTGCAAGAAAGGAAGAAAGGAGAAGGAGAACATTAAATTAATCTTAAATAATTGTGTTCTCTTAACAAAGGCCTCTGAAATCCTTTCAGTCAACTCTACCAATTTCTCAAAATTCAATCGTGAGAACAGGTATAGAATTTCTAATATTATTTTTCTGTACAGATATGTATATCAGCTGCAAGTGCCAATGAGATAACAAAAAGCCACACATTAGTTCTCCTGCACATTCCAATGTAAAAAGTATGTAGGTGGATGGCAGATAAGAAGTTCAACCACAATGAATACCTAAAAGAAATGTAACTCAGGGGAGAGTTGAAAGAAAGGAGAGGCAACTCAAAAGGCAAAAGTTAGTGACATAGAAATCTACTAAGATAGGAACTATCAGAGTACTCAAGGTGTTAACCTTTTTTTACGCATTGCAAGACAAGACAACAAATAATATGAAAAGTAAGTGTAGACTCCTGTCTGGTATGGGTACAAATCTTTGTCTATACAAACTTGACTCCTGAATCAGAGTTTAACTAGAAGCACGTCTCTAAAACTGAGTGTTATGCAGATGACAGGGCAAGATCTTGCCTATAAGAATTAAAAAAAATAAAATTAAAATAAAGAAGCATGCTGGGCACCACACGATTTAATGATATGTCCTCTTCAATTCTTTTGTTTGGCACCAGCAGCAGAGAAACACTCATTAACAAATGTGTACTGAACACAGAAATGAGAATAGCCATTTATTTTAAAGTGATGAAAAATATCCTTGTAGCTGCAGGGTTGGCAGTTTCATTGGTACCTTGAAAAAACTCTCAAAAAAATCTTACTGCAAAAGGAAAAAAGACCTTTACACTATAAATGATCATTACCATCTTAAGAACTTCAGTACTGATTCATGTGTGGCAGTTTTTATAGTCCCCAGCCTTCATTTCAGTTCATTTTGAATCTGCTGCTCAGTTCAAGATTCCTCTGTTGCGGAGATTAATGAAATTTCTTATAAATCAGCCAAAAGTGAAGTCTTAGAAATTACAGCAAGCTTAAGGCATATTTATAACCTAGAACACCCAGACGGATAGTACATATATATTCAGGAAAAAGAAATACCATAAAGCAATGGTTTACCACTACGGGCTCCAAATTGATTCATTTTGTGCAAAGAAAAAGACCTTCCTTAAAAANCCAGGAAAATTATATTAACTTTCATCTCACAGCAATTCATTTAATGAAAGACCTTTTTTTTCTAATTATATATTCAGACAATGTGTTTTTGAGAATTCATTTCTGCATTTTTAAAAAACCTGCTATAAGGGTTTAGAGCTAGCAAGTACTCTCATCTCATTTTTAATAATTTACTTCAGAGAAAATCAATATAATGGTTAAAAAATTACGAAGGGAACTAGAAAGTCTGGGCTGTATCTGTATGTTTGACCTCTGTGTATGTGCTATTTATAAAACATCACTCATGTTATGAAAGATTCATGAAACTAATGTGTTTTGCAACCTTGAGCAAGTCACTCAACTTTCTCTCTGCAGCTTACACTTCTGTCCCATGGTTCTGGAGAACCCTGTGGCTGTCAGATGTTACTGCTCCCACCCCTCCATCCCTTCCCTCTGCCAACAACTGTACTCCTGAGCATCAGCTTCATGGGTTTAGGATAATGTACTAGACTGGATGAGGGGTGGCTGCTCTACACACCTTCCTTTTCACTGCAGGCTCACAAGGTCACTTATCTCTTCAGAGGCACGGAACAGGTTGTATGGAGAAACACTCTAATCACTAAAATTCAAGTTTGCTCACAAAAGTCCAAGTGTAGTAAAACTACCTTCAAAAAGCAGGTGAAAAGGCCATAGTTCCCATCTTTTTTACACAGTTATGAGAAAAAACCTGTTGTTGTGGTCAGAAAAATCCTTTTAGAGCCTAATATCAATTTTAATGTCTTTAGTTAAGATCTGGGACCCATGAATTTGCTGCTGAATAGTAATTAACCATCATCTGTGATAGTTAATTTATTGTATTAGCTTTTTCTTTTCCTTTTTCTCTTTTTTNACAATTCCTTTGTTTTTTTTTTTTTTTTTTTTTTTTTTTTTTTTTTTTTTTTTTTTTTTTTTTTTTTTTTTTTTTTTTTTTTTTTTTTTTTTTTTGGTGTAGTAATTTGTTTTTCCTTTCTCATTTTCAAAATTCTTCTAAAATTTGTACCCTAAGGACTTGGACTGAATAATGAATTCCATTAACAAGTAATAAAACAGACACAGAAACACAACAAACCAATTATTTTACCATTGCACTGGTGCAATGTTTTTGTCTTCACTGAAACTGCAATGAGAACAGACCCTGCTATGTCTGCCTTCAGAGCTGCCAGTTATCCTTGTCTACATGGCTGGTGAGGCACAGGCAGCATGTGGGGCTTGCTGAGGTGCAGGAATCTTCTTCTCAGACCAATTCACTACTAAAGGCCAGCTTTGTAGGTTGTCGTGTAGTTTCTCTACCTTTCTTTTTGTGACAATCTGCTCTCATTCCTGGATTCTCTGAAGGACCAGGAAAACTGCAGCATTCGTAGAACAAAAAAGTACAGAGAAATAAGGAAGGCCATGGGAGAGCAAGCATCCTCATCATCAGACTGTGTAAGCACCAAATCCCTTCAACTGCTCTTTCCTAGCCTCCATAAAGCTGATGATCCCAAGTCAGGTTGCAAGCACTCCAAGGCACTTTCTTACTGTTCCAATTACTTGAACCTGATGGTATCTCCCAACATTTCCTTTGCCTAATTCTTAATCCAGAAAATCTTCCCTTTTCATCACTACACATTCACTCCATGGGGGTGAAAAGAATCATTTTACTTGAATACACCATTACAACAAAAAAATTATCCAGTTATGGGACTGATCAGTAAATGATCAGTAAATGTTGTCTAACCTAAATCAAAATGTTTCCATGTCTCAGTTGCAAAAAGATTTTTGAAATGAATGCTTTTATCTTCTTAAGATAAATCCCTTATTTTCTTCTTATTTGTGGTTATTGACTGAAACAATGAATCATTCACGTAAAAGAGCTTTTTCCTTCTACTGAAGGCCAAAATCGCCTGTGGTGTTTACATTTGTTGTTCTCCTGGTCCTGTGCTAGGGGATGTCTCAATCAAACATATGCCTCAGTACCATGATCCATCAAAGATCTCTAGGGAAATTTGACACCGCCAGGTTTCTGTACAATTCAAATATGTGCATAGTTCAAATACAAGTTTGGTTACTGACTAATTGATAGCTTCTCTGTGTCTATAATTTTGAAGACAGGATCACCATTTTGTGATATGTGAATACAAAGTTCTAGATATGTTTTCACATGTATTGGTATGTTTGATCATATTGTGTCTGCCTAAGCCATATCTTGTTTACTACATAAGTACAGAATATCTATATTGCCATCCCTCTGCAAGATTTACCAGGAAGCAGTGAGAGCAAATCTTAGCTTTTGCAGCCACCATTTGATTTAACTTTGGATTTATTTATGATACTTGACTTTTCCCCCTCTTCTTTGGCAACAGGATGCATAATGCAGTTTTCAGGATAAGACCACAGTAAGCAGACTTGGTGCTGCTAAAGTACAGGGGAGCTGATGATTCAAAAAACTGACCATGACCAGCAGAAAATATACTAGACAATACCTTGTCAGTCCTCACTTCCATCTGGTGAGGTTTACATGAGGCTGACATATGGCAGTAAGATTCCTAGTGATGGGAAGAATGTAGTAAAAAGACCTTTTCTCTTATACTGGTGGTTTTCCAGAGCTCAGAGCTTAAATATTCAGGAAGTCTTGGTGCAGATATTTCATATCAGGGTAATTTTAAATCATAAATATCTTGGAAATACCCTGGAAAAAAAAATTAGCCAGCACAAAATCACAGTGGAAAATTAATTTAAAGCCTTGAAGGGTGTTATGGAAATATTTTAATGGGCTTTACATAAAGATCCATCTGGAGCTCAGTACTAGAGTAATTTAATATTCAATACCTATTTATGCTAGAGACACATGAAGGTTTAGATTTACAAACCCACACATGGAACACAGACCATCAGCCAGCTTCTTCAGTCTTTGTTGACACCTCTTTGTCTTCCAAGTAATTTTTTTTCATATTTCTAGTACCAAAATAGCAATTCTATGGTCAATTCAATACCACTAGTGCCCTCTGCTGTATAGTCAAAAAATTTAGCTTAAAATGTTAAGAATTTTCTTACTGCACAGTCGGTTCCCCAGACACAGTACAATTATCAAAAGTGTTTTCAAACATGACTTTAAGTCTGTGGCACTGCTCTAATTGCCATAGCACATATCATGGTTTTTTAGCACCGTAATGTATATTCTCTTTATGGCCATGGAGACATTCCCAGACATATATGGAGAGTTGTTAGTTTGGTTTTCTATTTGCACAGAAATAAAAAATCTTTTTTTCTGAAATTGACATTTGATATGCATGTTGTCCTCTGTATAGCTTATCTGACTCTTTGTTACTTGATGTACTACACATTTTCCTCTGAGCTAAAAGCAGTGCCCTCTCAAGATCCAGAGCAGAAGATGAAGCAAGGAATGATAGAGATAATCTACCTCTGCAGCTGTGCACAGTGCAGCTTTCCTTAGGAACAGCTTGAAGGACGCCGTAGTTACCCTACTGAAATGTAACTTTGCCAAATGTGTATGCAAAGATGTCTTCCTTATGGGCACTGTAATAGTACCTCCCTTTTTTTTTTTTTTCTTTTTTTAATTATGTCTCGGGCCTCATGTGTTTTGTTCTCCCATTGCTATACTACCAGGAGAAAGTGACTATGCTCCCTCTGATTGCTGAAGGATTTTCCTGTAATGGGGGGCTTTGATAACAAAAGAGAACTTCCACATCATTTCCAAAGATCTGCCTAATGAGGTATGGCAGGTGGCAAAGATATTTCCCCAAGCTCCAGTGACCCTTAGCTGGATCACTGGCAGTTTAGTTGCTGTTGGCAACTCCTGCTTTGCTTTCTGTCTTGTCTCAGTGGCAGAACTGTGCTGCACAAAGGCCATGGCTTTATCTCAATATCTGGTTTAAGATACAGTATGATCTAGCACACTTTGGTTCATGCTGTATACCTGCCATGACAAAAATTAAGATGTGATGTTATATGTACTGCATTGAAAATTTAGACAGAATAGATCAAGTATCAGGCGTTTAAACTATCACAGTAAAATTACATCATCACAAATACATCACAGTTAAGCCTCAGCTGAAGAATTGTTAAATCACAAAAACTCTCCCTCAGCCTTGTCCCAGAAAATTTCAGGATGAAAAGCATTCAAATCACTTTTTTCAAATTTTTTCAAGTTGACAAATATGTGGATGAATTCAGAAAATGCATCTCTTCACTCTATACAGCACAGTTATGCATGCTGTACCTCACACACTTTTAAAGAGGTTTTCTGAGAGAAAAACCTTTTTCAAAGATACCTGTATTTTTTCAGAAAATAAGCCACTCTACAGTTGCAAACTAAACAGATTTCAAAATATGTGAGGAGGAGCTAGGTGCGTCAAGCAGCTAATTATGCTGGGAAGTCTCTTCTGGTAGCATCAGCACCAGAGAATTGAAAATAGTTTCTGTATGGAACAGAGCTTGGAATACAGCAATAAAAATAGGTCCAAATCCCAGGATGACCTAATGCAGAAGTAACTCTTTTGACTCTCTTTTCAGGAACTCTGAATGCTCCAAGGGCCTGAGACTGATCCCCTTCTGGCAGCAATGCCAGCAGAAGCAGCCAAGGGAATTTCAGTGCAGAGACACGCACACAATATGCTTTAGCTCCACAAAATACTGAAACACATGAGGGTTAACCTTCGTCCCAGAGCAGAGACTGAACTGTGGGCAGGGAGTTCCACCAGGGTCAGAAATCTTCTACCAACATCTGCTCTGCAAATGCTCCAGCAGCCTCACATGTGTGTCCCCATATGGCTGCGCAGGGTTGGGCTGATGGAACCACATTGCCAGGGATTCACTCACCATAACCTCCTGCCCACCTCACCTCCCCCTTTTCTCTCTGGAAATACCTTTCCACCTGGCTGAACCCTCAAGGACTTGAGCTCTCAGTTCAAGAGCAGTGCAAACAGTTTGCATGCTGTTCCCTGCCCCTACACAGTACAATGATACCATTCTCTTTTTCCATGGGATGCTTTTGTCACCAAAAATGGAACACATGCTATGCTCTTAACAGAGAACTACAATGCATCATCACGCAAAATCAGTGAAATGGTTTACAGTAGATATCATATCTTCCCCTTCCTAATCTGATTTTTTTTTTTTTATTTCTTCATGCATTGACTCCTGTCAGAGGTATTTGGCTTTTTAAAAACAGATTGGCTTAAAATGAAACCCCATGACTGTGACTATAGAACTGGGTAACTGTATCTATATTCTTAAAAATCAGTTTTCCCTTTTCACTGCTGTAGGACTTTAAAAGTCTCAACAACAGTTAAGGGAGCCATTGCAATAATGTCTAAAAACCTGGGAGGTTTCAAAGCCCAGCAGTTTTTATCTATTTGTTTTTATTTTATTTTTAGTTAAATACAGTGGAGGCCAAAGTGGGCTAGTTAGACAGCCCTGCAATGCAAACTGGTTACTCATGAGATCAGACAAATCAAAACACTAACAATGCAAATTATTCTCCTCTTTGTGTGTTTCACTGTTTTGTCCTGGGACATAGTTCTGTGGCCCCTTGAAACATTTAAGTGTAGGAGGCAGAGTGGATATTGCTGTACCATAGTTACTTCCCAGTTCTCTCCTGCAAGCCTTTTCAGACTCAGCTGAATCACTAAGACACTGATCTGAAAGACCTAAATGTGATTGGACACATTCAATCCTCCTGAATCACCACTGATTTCAGGGAAGTTCAATCAAGGGTGAGTTTGACCCAGTCTACCTTTTCTTCTCGTCTTTCATTCTGTTATACAGAAAACAGCTTTATTTCACCCACCTCGTTTTCCAGCATGATTTCGTGTTTCCTCTCTCATTTCTTACTAGGGTTTAAAATTTTCTCATTAACATCAGGTAAAGGAAATTAACATGAAATAAACATTTTTAAAATGAGAATTTGAGTGCACATTGGTCCAAGCAAAAATATCTGCATTTTAGTTAGAAATTAAGATATTTCACAATGTTTGAATCTCAGTCTGGCATTTCTCTTTATTTATAAATATAATTTTACCCTTAAGTATCATTCGTAATTTGTATGCTCAATAAAACTAATTTCACATGAAAATCGTAGAAAACATCAGATGATATGTAATGAATATTTCTTTAGGACAAACAGATTTTTTAAGAGGAATTATATGATTTCTTTGTTGTCCTCTCCCTGGATGTCACTCCAGGGAGTCACAAGGGTGATGAGGACAAAAAAAATCCTAACTTCTCTGTTCAGACTGTTCACAGTGGTATGAATAGGAGCAATCTATGAACTATTCATGATGAACTAAAATTCTTTCATAAAATCCACCACAATACAGCTTGTTTCTAGTGCACCCAGAAACATTCCAAAATTTTAATTGGAATTAACTTTTAAGTGAGTTAATTCTATTGCATTAAATCTTAGTGTGTACATTCTTATTTAGAATTTAATTTAAGCTAAATTGAATCAAGGCCACTGTAACTTCAATTAAGAGTGTCCATAAAAGGATGTAATGTAGTTTAGTTAGTCCCTTTTCAAAGTTAATTTGGATTCATTTTCTCGAGACCCCGTATAGACATTAGTAACTTTTGTTCTGTATTGACTTGGGCTTAATTCAAACCAATTACATAAAGGTAAAAAGGTTTTCTACCTCATCACTGATCCCCCTGGGTTACTGAAGTTCCATTTTGCTTCACTAATTCAGTTGATAAAATACATTTTCTCTGTCATTTTGTTGTTTATTTCGTCTCATATCTCTTTCTGGAAAGATATTTATGTAGCAGAAAACAGGCAACTGAACAATAGAAATTTTACAATAGCCTGATAATAAAATTCTCTTAATTACAGAAGTCTGTTATAGCACCTCATGTGCCAACCATGATATAAGGGGAAGTCATACAAGCACCTTCAAGATCTCCCTCTCTTATGGCAGAAATATCTCAGCGAGCAATAATTAAACTGCACTATTTCTATAACTACGCTTTCTTATTCTTTTTTCATTTATTATCAAACTAAAATCACAGATTCATGTTAGGAAGGCATCTGAGAACCACAAAAAAATTAGCATAAAAACAACCCTTAATAAAAATTTATGTGCTGTTCTTAAAGCACTGGTCCAAAACAGGTTTTAATCTTGTCACACTGGGGTAATTTTTTGAAATACTATATTATTTTTTGGATTTTAGCAGTGATTTAAGAACTTCTATTTACACAGAACACAGCGATACTTGATTTCAAACAAATTATTTTTGGTCTGGTAAAATATTATCAATTTTTATACATGGAAACATTAAATTGTAAATTGACATCTTTTTCAAAAATGTACTAGAACATTTCAAATTGGTAGATAAAAATCTGCACTCTAACTATATGCAATATTAAAGTTTGTGTCTTTTCAAAAATGGAAAGGCAGAAATGTGCAAGGCTCATGGAATCCAAGGTATTAGCCCTGATTACTTCCAGAATTGTCTCACTACCCACAAATGATAAAAACAGATCTGGGAAATGTCAGGTCAGAACAACCTAAGAATGCATATACAAATGTAGTCAGTATGATAAAGAGAAGCAAACAAGCCAACCAACAAAAAAAAAATTGAGTATATATCTGCACTTAAGAAAGTTTCATTCTAACCTTAGAAAATTGGAATCTACTTTTTAAAGTCCAAAAAATAATTTCCTAAATTACAAAATTTGCACTTGTCTCCTGAATATGCTAATGCTGAATATTCTTGTCATCCATACACGTCATCCTCTGAGCCTTGCTGAGCTCTTACCTCAGCAGATAACATAGACAAGAAGACAAAAATATTTCAGTTTGATGAACAAGTTTTCTATACTTCTCTACAGTTTGGCAACAGAGATACTTTGGTAAAATCCAAAGTAATTTTAAAACATTTGAAGATTACTTTGATATTAGCAAATCAGAGAATTGTCCATTTCAGTGGCATGAAAAAATCAAGTTTGTACCATAACAACTTCAGTTTTTCCAAATGCGCTTTGTATTAGGTAAAACAGAGGAGATTGAGGAATGAAAGGAAATTATATATATTAAAGCAGTATGTGGAAAACCTGCATCAATATTTTTTTGGAGTATGATTTAAAATAGGTTTCTGCCTAAATACTTCTGTTCCATGATGATGTGTCAAGAATGGTGTTTTTCTGTTTTCCTTTTTTAAGTGCTGAATTATTTCATGCTGAGTTGGAGAAGTGCTTGGTAGGTATTTCATAACCTTGATAACAATAGGCTATATTGTTAGTATGTATCATTTCAAAATACCTTCTGGGAAAAACATACCCAGCTAACAACACACTAAAGCACCAGAGTCCATTTTGCATCACTGCATTTGTAGTGGCTAACTAAGTCCAAATTACTCCCTCATTCTGTTAATAAACAAAGCAACAAAGAGAAAAAGAGATATGAGTTAAAAAGTTGAGGCTTCAAATAGCCTCGAGTCTGGCAAATGATGGTTAAACTTCTTGTCCTTGTAACTATGGAAACCCCTTAAGGTAAGAGTGGAACACAGGCACTTTGTGGTCTGCAATTTACAAGCTGTTTATTTAATTATGAAGGAATATGAAACTGTTAGGGGCAATGCAATTATCCTACTGTGATAGTGTTTTGAGAGAAAAAACAGGTACAGAGAAATATAAGAAGTTAATTTTTTGGAAAATTACGTGTTTTAGGACTTCTATGAAACTGTAGCACATTGTTTTTTTACTGAAATGTGTGATTATTTTTTTCCCCAAAGAGAGTGAGGAGCCAGAATTAGTAATATGACATTTTGCCATAATCTCCCTCAGTAGATTCATAGTAATTATGTCCATTCTATGCTTCATGAACAAAACCAATGTCAGGGTGTATTTCAATTAAACCCTAGGTGTTACCAAGGTGCAGTACAGCCAGAATAGCAAGCACATTATTACCAGATCTATCACTGCTGGGCAATGAACAGGTCACAGGTGCTCTTGCACACAGCTTTTGTACACCTTTAAATATTACAAGTGGGAGAATGTTTCAATTCAATTTAGGAGGCAGCTAGTGAAATAAAATTAAGAGTGAATCTACGTGGTGACTCAGGGGGACTATAACAACTACTTACAAGTATTTTCCTGGATCTGAACAACAAACTTTGACCTCAGAGTTCTGTTATTGGGAATTGCATGAATGTAGGGCCCTTTGCAGACAATAAGAGTTTTTGGTGTCAATCTGTCATTCACTGGATTGCTGTAATTAGATGTCAAACATAAACACACCTTCACAAGGCCTCGGGAAAAAAGAGAGGTAATATTATTCTCATTTACAGTCAAAGAAATTGAGGCAATAATGGATTAAATCAGTTGCCAAAATTTAACATGTGTATATAAGACACTTTGCAAACACAAGCTTCACACTCCACACTGGCCAGATGTAATACATGTATTATCAACTATCTGCTGCAAGTTGTTGACACAATAGATGGCAAATCTAAAGAAATACCCTGGGAGTTTGAAACTGCAATTTATAATGCTATTCCTACTTGAAACTCATTGGACGTCTCTTCTAATCAGAGAATAAAGCACAGACATCAATCTGGATCACTTGAGACTCAGTCCAATCCTTCCAACAATGATAGTGATAAAATTACTGCAATGATAAAAGCTGAAGGAAAATTCCTTCCATAGGATTGTATAACTGACAAAATGTGGCATTCATTATAATTTGGGGCCATCCAACTAAGGAGATGCAAAGCCCTTGAAAAAGGACAACAGTTCACCTTCAAGGAACTAGCCTCAGTAGCTGAAGAAGGAAAGGGAAGACCAACTGGATTTAACTCCATTCAGCACCACTCTCCATGCCCAGCCATCCAGCCAGGTTTTTACCCAATGAAATGTTCACCTGTCCACACCACAGAAAGCTAGTTTCCCCAGGAAAATGCTGCAGAAGGCAGTGCCAAAGGCTTTACTAAATTCCATGAGGACAATTCCAGGAGGAGAACATCCACAGCCCTTCCCACAGCCACTGGGCGGGTCACCTTGTCACAGGAGAACAGCAGGCTAGTGAAACAAGACCTGACTTTGCTAAACCCATCCTGGCTGGGCCTCGTCCCCTGGTTGTCCTGTATGTGCTGTGCAATGGCACCCAAGGTAATCTGCTCCATGACTTTCCCTGGCATGACATCAGACTCATATAGCCTCTACAAATCTCATTTTGATTAGCTGTATTCTCTCAAGTGTCAATTCCTCTCTGACAAACATGTGTTTCTGACCTGGTAAAGGACTGATGTTGTTTCATGCATTACAGTACTGTTGAGAGATAATGTTTCAAAAACAGTTTCACCCTAAAGTGACTAATTACTAAAGTTTTAATTTCTAGATTCCAATAATTAGTTAATTAACCCCCAAATATCTTTGCAAAATCCTAATCATAGGGTCACATATGCACGTAAAAGACGACATTTGGATTTTACCTTAACAGGGAATAAATATCCTTCTCCTTTAGCTAGCTTAGCTTAGTCAGGCACTGGAAGCAAAAATAAAGAGACAAAACTAGGTCCAGTTTTACAACTGTGTCAACCACTTTAACATGGCAAAATAATATCATTATGTATTTTTATTTTAACCAGTTTTAATTTTATTAAATTGTTAAATTACTTCTGGAGTAACTTGATATTGGAGCATTGTGTTTCCATATGTGCTGAAATATGACACTAGCAAAATCCCTTATCATCCATCCCAATGTGTTTTCTTGAGGTATCCAAGACATGGTGCACATCTTTTCAGAATATATCATCTGATTCAAGAATTGATAGTATAGATCTGCCTAGAAGTTATGATTAACAAAGAGAGCTTTGAATGCAGCTTGGTGAAAATCCAAGGCTTTAAAGGAATTTGTGAGAAAATGTGGCAAATTATATGAGTTATTTTCTCTATCCAGACCACCTATAAATCCAAGAATCATAATTTATAAAGATAGAATAGATGTTATCTCTCTGGAACTTTATACTACAGTAACTCTTATAGAGAAAAATAATAGATTATTTTTCACATAGACATGGTTTTAAAATTGATGCATACACATTTATTTAACGGAATATTTTCTCTGTGTAGGCTCCTTATAGCCTGCTTGTCAAAATCACTGGCCAAATTCAAAGTATTATTACACCAATGTGAAATTCATATCAGATCCAGGAACGCTAAAGTATTATCCAGCTGATAATACTTTAGCAGACAATAATTTTCACCATGTTTTTTTTCATCTGCTCTAAGTTACCAACAGGCTCTAATGCCCAGTATCAGCAGTGCTGCCTGCTTGTTCAGCTGTTCAGACTCTTAAATGCTGATACAGTATTCTGTGTTCATCAGCTCACCACACACTTGCATTTTTAACGAGTTCCATGAGAGAAAATCATAGGTAAAAATTTATTCCTACCAGAGGGAGTTTTGCATTTGGTTTCAGTGGAGTCAGGACTCCATGTCGTATATCAATAAGAATTTGCTATATAGTGCCAGTTGTAGATTATTGCTGATGTAAGCACTAGGGCTTTGATGACATTCTTTTAGGACAGTTTTCAGGGAGAAGGAAATGTAATTTTCATTTAATTAAAACTGTCACAGAACATAAAAGGAAAAAATAGTAACTGAGACAGCTAAAAAAAGAGTTCCTATATATAAAAAGTCAGCTATAAAAAAACCAGTAATGTAGTATTTTAAAATGTCAGTATATTAATGCAGCTGATTTAAAGCAGCTGTCATACCTTATGGTAACAAATAGCTTCCAGAAAAGGAGAACTTTACCGATAAAGACCCAAGTACTGAATTTAGGTTGGTTTTTTTTTTTTTTTTTCATTCTGTACATTGAAAGATACAGAGTTACCCTTGGCAACACATGATCTGGTCAACAGGTTAAAGATAATAATAAAACACAGCCAGTGAAGCTTCCATTAAAACTCATGCATTTCTATGTGCATAGCTATACCTAATACACCTAAAGACACCTCAACATTATTTTTAAAAAGCCACTTATTTGTTTTCTATCAAGAAAATACTTTTTGAATTTTTGAATTCTAACTGTTGCTCTAGCCTGAGCACATCAAAAATACAGTTGAAGGACAAAAGTGCTAATGGGTCTAGGTCTCTTTGGCTCAAAATTATTTTCTGGATTCTTGTGTGTATTTCCTATTCCAGAAAGATGCATAAGGACAAGGACATGAAATATTTCAAAGGTGTCATTAGCAGGCACTCAAGTAAGCACTTATAGTGGGCATGGATAACGCAGTCCTCCTGTGAAGTATCTCAAGACTTTTGGCATCACCAGGCACTCTGTCACCAGAGTATTTCACACCAGTTCCATGTGGTTGTGAGCTACTAAAAGCAGTGATAAATATAAGTGCTAATTTGCATTTAAATATCAATGATACACAATACGTATATCCCCAACACTTCCATGCCTTGCAGACCTGTGTCACATAGTGGACTTTTTAGACTGGAAGATTACACAATTAACTGTAGAGTGGATTTTGCTATTTGCCTATAGGCAAATACAGCTCTTTGCCTGTTTCTAGATGTATCCACTTGTGCAAGAATGCCTAATGGCAGCTATTACCAAGTAATTGTCTGTCATTGTCTGCCTTTGTTCTGCAAGAATGGTTTTGAAACTTGGGAAAAGCACCTTAATTTCTTTATTCATATTGCTGTTCATATGTTCAGTACTTAAGAAAGCTCAGAAAGCGACAAAATGTAATCACAGCAACTAGAACAAGCAGACTTCAGGGAGTTCTGTCACATTCTTCACATAGAAGCACAGAGATTTCCTTTACTAGACCTGATTTCTGAACTGGGATCTAAATCTCAGAAGGATTTCATGGAAGACAGGACAGCTGCTGTGTATCAGAGATAAGGAACATACACAGATTTAAGAATTTCCTTTAACACTGCAGCCATAGATCTAAATCTAAACTATGACTAGCTGGGAGGGGATGATGGAAAAAAATTATATAGGGAAACGAAAGTGATATACATAACACTTCCCTGTGGCTGCTTTTTATATATTTTTTTCTCTTTTCAGTAGAAGGAAGGCAACATTTTTCTCTGTAATTCTAAGAAATTGTCTGAACTTAGTCCAATTTCCCAGATGGGACAAACTGGAGTTATTTCATTCAAGTCAATGAAACCAGACGATTTATATTCCAGTTGAAGATTGTGATCCTTGGTACCCTCCAATCTAGACTTATCCATTCTTGAAAAATAAATTTTCTTGGAAGATCTTAGAGCAGCCTTCCAATACCTAAATGGAGCATGCACAAGAAAGCTGGAGAGGGGCTTTTCACAAGGGCATGCAGTAATAGAATGTGAGAAAATGGCTTTAAAATGAAAGAAGGCAGATGTAGATCAGATATTAGGAAGAAATTCTTTACTGTGAGGCACTGGAACAGGCTGCTCAGAAAAGCTGTGGATGCCCCATCCCTGGAGTTGTTCAAGGCCAGGCTGGATGGGGCTTTGAGTAACCTGGTCTAGTCAAAGATGTCTCTGCCCACAGCAGAGAGGGGTGGATTGGATGATCTTTAAGGCCCCATCCAACCCAAACCATTCTATAATTTCATGGGTTTATGAATATCAAGAGGTTCAGACAGCCAACTGCCATGAAAATGGAGCTTTTTATAAAATAGGCTTAGAATGGTAAAGAAAAAACTAACAGTTTTATTTTAACTATGCAATGAAGAATTCTGATTGCTGAATGCTGAAAGAACAGTAATCATGCCTTAAGAGTGGACCTAGTTTTAGCTCTCAAGAAATAAACTTCCCTTTTTCTGAATAATTACTTATTTCCTTTTCCTCTTTTTTCTTCCTTAGTGCAATAAATTATAGGGTTGCAGTCGAAATTACGAAATAAAAACAACAGACATAGTCCACATCAAGCAAAGACAGGTTCTTATCTTCTCCTTTACAATGTTTTCTGGTGTACATAGAATTTAAGAGGTTTTACATTGACTAATAGATGGCAGTAGCTTAGAGTTATATATTCACTTTTATCCAGGTGTTTCCCTGTTTTAAATCCTTCACTGAAAAGCATCCATCTATCTATCTATCTATCTATCTATCTATCTATCTATCTATCTATCTATCTATCTATCATCTATCTATCTATCTATCTATCTATCTATCTATCTATCATCTATCTATCTATCTATCATCTTATCACAGTTACTTTATTTCCCACTTAAATCTAAGTATTTCTGGAGAGACTAATCGCAGGTTTTTTTATAGTTTACCACGTTATATCAAGAAATACTGAAGGCTGCTGTCTTCAACTGAAATCAAGGGCAAACTTTAGAAATGTGGGTTATATATATCTATGCTCAAATTTGACATAAGGCAATTAGGGTAAACTTCCCTAGTGTTTTGGAAAATACATATTTGGAAAACAATTCGACTCCAAGTGGAGTGGATTTCTCATTCACCTCTGACATGTTAAAGAACAGTTATTTCTGTCAGAACAGCACTAGAGCACTGCTGTAGAATCAAATTAGGGGAACAATCTGCTTTTATGAACTTGACAAAATAGCTTCTTGCAACTTTCCATTTTGTTCAGCAGGTGCAATGGATTCTTTTTAGGAGAGACACAAAGCTAGGTACCCGATGGGAAGAGACTGGTACCCTACATCCTGTAGTTAACAGTAAACTAAGCACACTGGTAATCTTCCTGTCAGTATTTGCAGAAGCATGTGCCAGACAGTGTCTTTTCCCTGGCATTTGTCCTGAGCGAGACAGTGTGTGAGAGATTACTTGGGAAACAGCCATGAATTATCTTACCTCTTCCTCAGAGAGTAACAATCATTTGGTGGGATCTATTAACATGCAGTATCCGCTGTCCAGACTGCCTTGGGCAACATTTCTTACTTAAAACAGGTAAAAAAATTAACATTCAGCGGCAAATACCAGGATTTAAAAGTCCCTCTATAAGTAACCACATGAAGAGAGCAAAGCTGTATTAAAATATTTTCATAATACTTTACAGTTGTTTAAAGAGGGAATGTTTTCCGCAGCTCCACAAAGCAGCCCAGCAAGATTTCAGTATACTGAAGTCAGCAAAACAGCTTAATAGTTTCTCCTTAATGTAGCTACAAAAGTAGCATAGTAAGGCACCTAATTTAATTAAGGGTCTTCTAAGACTGACAAAATTCATTTCTCCTTCCTAAAGAATACAAAATCCTTCTTTTAAAATTTACCTACAGTCTGGTGTCCAAGTTGTCAGCAATTTCTTTTTTTTTTTCCTAAAGTGTAGTACAAATTACTAAGTTCAAAATTATATAGCAGCAAAAAGAAAAGATTTTTTTCTTTTAATGGTTTGAGGTGCTTTTCTTCTCACCAGGATCCCTCACATTTATACTAAGTACAGCTTCATTTCTTAAAATGAAATTTAACAATCCATACTTGAGTGAGAAATGCGCTTACCAGACCATATTCAATTGTTCTTTGATGTTATTCTTTATCTCCCAATTTTTACTAAAAGGCAAAGTAAGAACATACTGGGAAATGGGAGGAATACTTTTATTAGTCATTGCTGAACAATATGAACAGAAAATGCAAAACCAGCAGACAGTATACCTGGAGGTTGGTACATAGCTACTGCTGTCCTTGTGAAATTCTGATTTTCTGTCAGTTGATTCAAGGATTTTGAAATGGGCTGTGCTTCACCTTCCTCGCAGACTGCAAGGAATAATGACCAATTCCATTTTCAGTCCCATGACCCTTGGCCATGCGACTCTGCCCATTATATAGTGGCACAATCATCAAAAGCATGAATAAAATTCAAAGATCCATACTTCACACTACAACTAGAATGACCTGATTTTTTATGCTCCTGAGAAAAAGGTCCTTTTTCTCTGAACACACGCTGAATTTTGCTATTTTTGGAATGTTCTCTCAATGGGAAGTTTCAATATCAATTCAGTGCATAGCGATCACTTCATTCAACACCAAATTAGTTATGGATGCTGAGCCAGTGCTCTATGCCATGAAGAATGCCTGTAGAAAGTCCTGACTGTGCTGTAATAGTGGTTACTGTCAAAAATAAAATTCACAGGCCTCATCCACAGCTTGTATAAATCAGTGCAGCTTCACTGGCACAGGCTCTGTCTCACTGCATCCATTTAAATAGTTCCTCAAACTCCTGATCCAACACTTTTATCCAAGTGCTGGTTCAGGTAACTGCGGGCCAAAGTACATACACTTAAGAAAGGCAACAACAGCAACAACAGATACCATCTCTCTTTGTTCACTGTTAATGAGCAAGAATGAAGATTAGTTTTTAACATTTGTCTGGTAATGAATTCATTATATTCTTATGGAAATTATGTTTAATGCAGTATTTATCAAAAATGTTTCCATTTAATCAACAGCAGGGTCATAAAGATCCTCTACAACAATTTGTGTCTCTGTCCTTTACAATGACAATTGGATTTCTGTCACAAGGAATAAACAAGGGGAGGTTCCCAGTATATGTGGATGATGGTTATGAGGAATTCAGTGATATGCATGAGAATCCTCTGGAGTGAAGGCATTAAAAGTTTTAGATTATAAATAATTAAATTTAAATTCCATTTTCACTCCTCTTCTGATGAATTACGACTTGCCAAATCCATGCCAAAATTAACAAACAAATTCAGAATCAAAAGTCTCAAGTTCAGATTTCTTTTTCAGCATAAACAATGTTATTTTCACAATAATATTAAATCTACCTTTAATCAACTGGTACTAAATCAGCTATTTTGAACTGCATAAACTAAACTAATCACTTTATCTCCCCTCTTTGCCCAGTCACCTCACTCAAGGATAACTTCTGTGCCACTGACCAATGAAGTGATTAAGAGGACTTCAGAAGAGATGTTTCTATGACATTGCTGTTTCCCACTTGTCCCTTCAGGTAAATGTCATACCCCTTAATAATACCACATTCTCTTATGCAATATGCAGAAATAACACCTTTCTGTTTAAAGTTACAGATTTATCCTAAACATGAGTTAACAACTGGAGAAGGTAAGAGCCTTCCATTTTTTGGAATGTTTGATCTTAGTGAGGTTTCACAGCACTTCAGTTGAGTTAGAAAAAAATGTATAAAACTATCATGACTGTATTAGAAAAATGTACCCATAATCTTTGATGCAGACTCCTTTCTTACTCACAAGTGTGAGCCACTATTTTTCTTTTACTTAGAGCAGCTGGCTGCAAAATCTGGAAAATGCAAAAAGGCTTTGCTAAGAGAATGAACTTCAAAAATTGTTCTGTAGTTTAAGACCTATAGCTTATTGTCCAAAATGCATTTAAAAGTTCAATGGTGATACTTTACAGTATCACTCAAATTGTTGGTACAGGAAAAAAAAAAATCATACTTCACAGGATAGAACTCAAGGTTTGCTGGAAATTAAAGTAACATTTGTCCAAACAAGTCAGTCTTTCAGGGATTTTCCGCCCTATAATTTCTTGCCTACATATAGTAGCAGATACCTGATGTATCTGAAAGATCAATCTTCACAAGTTAATCTTAAACCTGTTATAGGAAAACAGAATTAAAACTTGGCTTTTGTAAGCAGTGTAGGATTTTTTACCCTGCCCCTTGTTCATTCAAAGTAAAGGTGAGTGGTGTTTGGGACATGTGCCATTAGTTGCAACTCTTAGTTGAAGAAAACTATGTCCTGTGCCACAGCTAATGGGGTAATTCCTGAAGTATATGTAGCAAAGCTTTTGTGTTGCAATACTGAGGATTATAAATTTACAACCTGCTGCTGAAAGATGCTGTTGGGGTCATTACTCAGTCTGAGCTAAAGCTGATTTNACTGGACAATATGTTATGCAATACCATGAAATGTACACAGTGTTTTTGATGATAATAAACTATTCAAAAGCCTGGAAATACTTTTTGCAGAGCCTGAGGACAAAAATCTAAAGAATTTAATTTCTACAGACTTTACAAGAGAGTTTTGTCCATCCTACAAGATAACCCCCAACTGTTATCTAAAAGAAATAATTTCAGTTAGGTTCTGGGGAGGAAATACCGGCCCCAGTAAAATAATTAGAAAAATACTTTCTTCCCACAACAGGATCATTACACTCCATATGTTTTAAGAAGAAAAGAAATGCAGTTCTGTTCAATTTTTAGAAGATCTCTATTCTTTTTATGCCTGTTAAATGCTGCATTGGGTCCTCTCTCACTCACATGTTTTCTTGTGAGTTATTTAGAGATAAGCACAAATACATGCACATTTAAAGGATTGAAGCCAGCATGCTTCAAGATAATCAAATCTTTAATTCCTAAAGTAGGAGTAAGGTACCTACCTAATTCTGAGGATCTGAGCCAGAGGTACTCTTTGCAGCTTGTTTTTGCATTGTATGCAGCAATTTTCCTAGAGTTTTAAAAGCCTTCTTCTGTTGGGTTCAGTAGAGTAATATATAGATCATCTATTTTTGAGCTAGAAAGGGAGCCATATTGTGATGTCCTCTATCCCTAATTTAGGGTCATCCACCCCTCTTACTGGAGTGTGTGCACTCCAGATAGAAATAAGAAAGAATTATGGAGCAGAGAAAGTGCAGAATTATAGTATTGCAGTGGATGTTTATGCAGAGGATCTGAAACCACTACCAGTCCTTGGAGACAGTCCTGAGAGACTAGGATTCAACAACCTGAATATTGTGCCATGCAAATGAAACTGAATTGCTTCTGGGGAGAGGTAATGAAATGGGAAGATGAGTGTCTTCGTTACCATTTTCTATTTCATAGAATAATCATGCCTTTAAGCTGCTGAGACTAGTTCCTCAGATACTTGTTTGCGGTGTAGGGTTCCAGACAAATCATGACATTTACAAATGCTGTTTCATCCTGCCAAGGATGTTAGCCCAGCTGACTGTCTATTCTGTTGGTAGTTGAGAGGTGAATATGTAAACATACCAAAACATATATATTTCATAGAGACCCACACTTAAAAAGAGATAGGGACTGGAATTAAGGTCTCAAAAGAGGAAATTAACTCGCTTGCCTACTGACTCACCCTAGCCTAGCCTTGTTTGAGGATAGTCCCGTGATCCATTAATTTGAAATCTAATTATGCTCTACTACTAAGCACAAATGCAGGGAACTGCATGTACCCGAGGAGACATTTCAAAGAGCTTTCCTCTGTGGAATGTCTGCAATACCTATTTTTAAATCAGGACCCAAGATTTTGCCTTCACTGAAATGAAGCTAATCTCTGCACAGTGAACCAAAAGAGCATTCCCTTAATTAGTGGTGTCTGTGTTGGGCCAGACACAAACATGAGAGAATTACATTCCATTCCCCAGAATTACTCAAAAATCTCCTTCAAATGTGTCTTGTTGAATTGGAAAATATATGTTCTTATGTGACTAAAAACCTCACTTTTTTAAAAAAAAGTTGATAGCGCAGTGTTTTAGTTACATTAAATTTTCAGTTCTAGTTTATCCTTTGGACTAAATAGCATAGGGAAACAAGTCAATCAACACAGAAACAGATCTGTGTAGTCTGTCTAAAATTCACGCCAACTTTTCTAAGATGGATTCACGTGGGAAATCTTCCTTTGTTGAAGACCAGTTTCTTTTAAAGAAACAGTTTTTATGGTGCAATTGGTACCCTTATATCCTTATAAAATACTATAGGTGCTGCATTTGTTGTTTCGTTGTAATCAGAAATGTACAGCTCACTGCAGCTGGGATTCACCACGCACTAAGATGAACTCCTAACACCCTGCACTATCAAAGGTTTCATCTAAAAATTTGTCACCCATGGTTTTAGTCCTTCTGAAATCTTGAAAATCAAATTACGTTAAACAGAACATTTTAGTCTTATTATCACTGTCAGCATAAACAATTCAATCAAAATTATCACAGCCAATAAAAATCAGCAAAGATCACAGGTTTTAAAAATTACGTGATCATTAGACCAGGAAAATCACTATCAGTTTCTAAAAACAGCTGTGGATGTGATTTTATAACCCATTAAAGGTATCTTAATTTGTACGGTTATCAGGGTTCCCCTATTTCACATTGGTGCTTCAGAGGAGCTTTATCTGAACACAGTGTTCCATACCAGCAGCCCTGCAATCAGCAATAAAATATAATGAACCAATGTTAACAGCACAGTGTTTAGCAGCATGTCAGTCAATGGTTTTGTTAGTTTGGCCAGGAAAATTCCAATTTGCCTGTAAATTCAGGTAGATAGAAAATACCTTTTTCACAAAGTCTGTGCTGCAGATGTCATCTCTGGCTCTCACTATGTTTTTTTNTGAAGAGAACTATGTCCTGTGCCACAGCTAATGGGGTAATTCCTGAAGTATATGTAGCAAAGCTTTTGTGTTGCAATACTGAGGATTATAAATTTACAACCTGCTGCTGAAAGATGCTGTTGGGGTCATTACTCAGTCTGAACTAAAGCTGATTTGATCTTGAAACTCAGTAGAGTAGCTTCCTGACTCAAGATCACAGAGTTATTGAGTTTTTCTCAATAAAGGGTCACATTAAAAAAAAATAAAAATAAAAAGAAATCACAGGGGGGCAAAAAATCAAGAAGCTCATTTCAGCTAATTACTACCACCATGTCTGGCTCATTAGTACCACTGACTCATGTGGTGTGAAAAACCAACTGAAAAGGTTGCACACCAGCAAACTAAACATGAAAAATACTCTTTTGTAATTATAAATGAAATAGAATAATTGATTCATAGTCAGTTAGTCCTCTGACCAACTGATATAATTTAAGTGGTGAATAGGTAAAATATGCAAAAAAAAACATAGGAAGAAAAATATTGTGAGGAAAAAAAATAGAAAATATATCTTCTTAATA
>VXBB01001946.1:691876-706729 GCA_013399915.1 Illadopsis cleaveri
TTTAGTCCTTCTGAAATCTTGAAAATCAAATTACGTTAAACAGAACATTTTCGTCTTATTATCACTGTCAGCATAAACAATTCAATCAAAATTATCACAGCCAATAAAAACCAGCAAAGATCACAGGTTTTAAAAATTACGTGATCATTAGACCAGGAAAATCACTATCAGTTTCTAAAAACAGCTGTGGATGTGATTTTATAACCCATTAAAGGTATCTTAATTTGTACGGTTATCAGGGTTCCCCTATTTCACATTGGTGCTTCAGAGGAGCTTTATCTGAACACAGTGTTCCATACCAGCAGCCCTGCAATCAGCAATAAAATATAATGAACCAATGTTAACAGCACAGTGTTTAGCAGCATGTCAGTCAATGGTTTTGTTAGTTTGGCCAGGAAAATTCCAATTTGCCTGTAAATTCAGGTAGATAGAAAATACCTTTTTCACAAAGTCTGTGCTGCAGATGTCATCTCTGGCTCTCACTATGTTTTTTCCCCAGACCAGTTAAAGACAGCTTGTCATTATTGCTAAACTATTCCTGAGTCCAGCTCCGGACACAGAAGGGACTCATGGATTTATGGTTTATTGTGGAATTAGCTGGGTTTTCAATTCCATAAGCACCCAGAGCCAGTAAAATAAACTCTTCCCTTCTGCCACATACAGTTCTCCAGTTACATTGTTAGGTGCTTTCAGCTTCATTTGAAACATCAGGTACTGGTCATTGCTTAAAGCAAGATGCTGGATGTCATGGCTGTGTGACCTGATCCAATGTGGTGAAACCTCTCCCTGCAGGGAACAGACATCTCTCTAGATAACTGCGGCTGCTGCCGTGGCGATCACCCTGCCTGCAGTGCCGTGTCTGCAGGGGGAATTTATGGGCATACACTGCAGGCAAAGGAGGCTGTAAAGCTGGGGGCAGAGCAGCCAGAGTGTGGAAACATCATGGACGGCCAGCAGTCCCCATCGGGCTGTACCGCAGCAGAAAATGAGAGTGGAGGGAGCTGCTGACAGCCCACACACTGGATGATGGGTTTCTTTCTGAAATGAGGAAAGTAAAACAACACTCAGCAGTGATGAAAAGACGTAAAGAGCAGCCCTGAACTATCACTTCTTTCAGTGTTGCAGGGACTGGCTCTGTGCCCAAGGCAAAATTACATCTAAACTCTCACATGCCGCTGAGCAGCGGAGAGGGAAATGGTGGTGTGTGCAGGGACTATGTGAGTTAAGTTCCCATTTCTAATTGATCCTAAAAGAAGCTGAAGATTCCAAGCTCAGGATTCAGCCTAAATGTTATGAATGTCTTCTTTTTTACCGTCTTGTGCAGCCAAATGTAGTATTGTGAAGTGATACCAGAGTGTCCCTATAGGACATGTAAAAGTTCTTATTCAGGAAAGCTGCAGCTCACGGAAACAGTTCCCCAGTGCTGTGCTCTCACATCTGGGCTCCACTAAAACCAAGGAACCTCTATAAACACTGATGCCCTCCCCAAAAAAGCAGCTGGTCTCTGTTATCCACCAAGAGGTATCACCAGGGTAGAGGCTTGTGTAGATTTAAATGTGGGGGTCAAGTGTGTTTGTTGGTATTGCGAATATCTCAAGAGATTTAAACCCACAACTTTTCTGAACTGAATAAAAGAGCTACAATGCCCTGCAATTCAGAGCATGCACTGATATATTTATTGAGATGAATTTAAAAGAAAACTCTGTTACACACAGGTTATTTTATAACTGCCATCTGTCAAGGAATACTATATTTTCCACTAGAGCAGTTGCACAGCCCACTCTCAGGGATGAGAAAAATGGAAGAAAATCTCTAGGTTGAGCTAGTAAGGCAGTTCCTCAACTGTTTCCCTGCATATGAGGGAAAGTATGAGTGAGGCTACAGATGGGCCAGCTCCAAGACAGACGGCTATTTCATTTTTTAAATGACAAACAACAGATAACATTGCCAGCCATCTAAAGCCACGTTGTTAGCTGTTCTTTATGCTGAGTTAGGGTCACTGCCTGTGAAATCAGCTTGCCTGAGAATAATCAACATACTGTTCTCAACTATTTCCCGGGGAAACAGAGCTGGTTTTGTTTCCTGTCATTTCAAGTTTAATTTTCTCTTCTTAATCTGAGTTTTAAAGGATCTCACAGAAGTGTCAACTTTGTGTTGCTTGATGAAGGAATTTCATTAGTCTAAGGTGACATTTTAGGTTTTGTTTAAATCATTTCTAGTGTTATTGCTTCCTGCAGAGAAGGATTCTTTTAAATCACCAACACATTGCTGTGCACAGTAGAGACCTCCCTTGGCAGGATATGAAAGAAAAATCACGTACTGATAGCTATTCATATTCTAAAAGTGGGCAGAGAGTAATGAGGAAAAAGGCAGTTAGAGAAACTCTGAGCATGGACAATTTTTGCAGAAAGAGTAATTAGAGGACAAGGCATGTTCCAAAGTTGTTGACGAAAAGCTTTTCACATAAAGAAGCAATTAAAACTCCCGTGACCACAGTACAAAAATAAATCTATGGCATTTCCTTCTGCACCAGGTTTAAAACTAAGACTGTATATGCATAAGGATAAAACATGAGTGAATGCATTGCAACTTCATTTGCATCAGCAATATCCTTTAAAAAGAATTAGAAATATTCAGCAAAATATGATGTACAAGAAAGGCAGAAAATCCTCACAAAATTCTTCAGACCACAGCTGCCAAAATCTGTTTCTATATTTTCCAAATTACCTAGCATTTCTATAAATTTACACTTACCCCAGCCAGCTTGGCTTCATTAAAATCAATGCCCAGTTTCCAAATACTATGCTATTAATTGTTTTAAAGTTAACTCTTAGAAAGCAAACTCAAGTGGCTGAACATAGCATGCTCAAAATGTATTTTAAAGTTATTTTATTGATGGTGGGTACAAATAAGATTTAAGCATTCAAAAATTTAGCAAGGTACAGAAATTATTGACAAAATTATTTTTTATATCTCCTATGTCCCCATCTTTTCAGCTCAAAGACAAAGCATTTTTTAATTACTTGTTTTCATAGATCTCTCTAAAGCTTAAGATCTGTCTAAAATACAGTTTTTTCCTACATGCTAAAATTAACTTTTGTTTATTAGAAAGATCTTGAAGAGTAATGTCAATCTCAATAATGAGATTATCAAAGCCATTTGACACATATTTAAATGTACGTTCTTTAGTTATTTATATTTCCCCATTAAAGAAACAACTATTACAGGAATGTACTGTCAACAGAAAATTTAATTTAAACCCGAGAGATTATTTGCCTCTTTTTCACCTTTTTTGCTTTATATTTTAACATTATCCTGCAAAGCTATGATCACAAATAACAGCATTATGTTGGCACATGAACTGCAGAAACAAAACCTTATTGGTGTTTATTCAGAAAGTGCAGAGTGCAAAGCGCACATGCATCAGCTATAAAAATTCTGTCTGCTTTAATAATTTATGTTATTATTAGTAACACTGTGTGAGCAGGCATGTTTCCCACGATTCTCTATACACACAGCAAAAAAAAGTTCATACAGTTCAAAATTCATGTATGTCCTGTGGTCAGTCTTTATCATTGCATGAAAAGAAACAAATTAGCTTAACATTTAAAAATATGAATGTTTCTATATAGACCTCCTCAAACTCAGCTGCTGGTGTTTGTCCTTCCTCAGGATGCCTTAATCTTTTCTTTTTAACAGAGCCATTCCTACTTCTTTTCTATTTAGGTCATGATAATGAGTACCTGCTTTGGTGAGTCATTGTGCTGCTATTGACAATCCTTACGATTTATAATGAGGTATTATTTTTTAGTGTCAAATTATTTTACCATCTTGCTGTCAGACATGATACTTTCTGCTCTTTAAAATGACTACTGGCCACACATATATATTGGAATTTGCTGCAGAATTTGCTACAGTCCATGTGTAAATATCCACTGTTTTTTTCTGGTTTTAATAAAATAAATTCCGACTTCCCTGAGAGTTAATGGTCACTCCCTAGATTTGATTTTATGCTTAGTGGGCTGAATAATAAGACGGTCAGGAATTTTACAAGACTTTTTTTTCACAAATTTCTTGGCAATAAAACAAATTTTTCAGAGCTTCCAGTGGAGTGGGAAGTCCAGAAAGCGTGTCAGCCCTATTTAGAGATATTATCTAAGACCATCTCTCTGTCTGCTGCAGAGTGAGGGACCTGGAGCTTGTTCCTTTGAAGTTCTGTAAGTCTGGCTTAAGGTGATTCTCCAAAATTCTTGTTGCCCATATTTGCACCTAACCTTATGTAAGAAGGAATGCAGGTTTCCAGAGCAGCTCAGGAATCTTAATGTTTTAGTTATTTTTCTCACCTTAGTTTGCTTGAAACAGTATCTTAGACTTCCTAGCACACATGGAATTTGTGAAGTTTATTCCGCAATTCATTTTTTTCTCTTATTATTTATTAACCCTGTTCTTATTGGATTGATATCTGCATTTGGAGTGGACTGTAACAAGCTAATTACATTTATGATTTCCTTTTCTTAAGTCCAATATTTAAAAAAAATAAGAACCACAAACTTCAAGATATCTTAGTTCAAACACTGTATAAATTTGTTATCAGTGGAGGTGTTTTCCAACAACAGAGCAAAATAATAAACAATCCTACAGATGGGCTAGAAATCTGAAACAAGAATTCTATCAAGTATTTTCAGTGGAACTCTACTAGACAATACACTGTGCTCTACCACAGTCCAAACAAAATACCTAAGTAATAGCAGGATTTCTCACCATTTACCAGACAGAAATGGACAGGAATGCAGACAGAAATACTTCATTTTCCTGATTTTGAACAGTTTACATACTGCCACTGCTACACAGTGAAATTAGATGAATAAAAAACAGTGAACTCCTTTCCCTACTAAGTGGGCTTCAAAGTTAACACTCATGACAAGAAAACACAATAAACAGAAATATTTGACACAAGAATGCCATAGACACATATATTCCAACGTGTGCCCACATTTGTATGTACACCTACAAATTTTTTGTTTCTCATTCCCACAACTTCTAGATTGCTTCTACCTCCTAAATCACTTTGAACAGATAAAAAAAAAAAAAAAATAAATTGTGCTTTGTACTTGATTAGGTATTTGGCCAAAATTTTGGTACCAGCAGTGGAATTTGATCAGTTTTTGAATCCTTGATATAGCTACTGTAGCTATTAAAGAATTGACATGTTAATTGCAACTTATTTTGCATTAAATACTAGAAGGATTTTGCATTCTTTACTTATACCCCAAGACTCAATATGGTAGAACATCTTCCAGTTGAAGAAGCTGAAATTACAAAGCACAAATACAGAAGCAAAGCAAAACCTAAAGATACAGACAGAAGCAAATCCCTGAAAATAACTCACTTTTTCCCCCCTAGCATTTATTATTTTTGCATGGCATAATGTAGCCTGCTCATAATCTCACAAGCCAAGATGAACCTTGATCCATTCTAATTCCAAATTCCACATATTCAACACAGTTGAGGCAATTTCTGATTGTCTGAAGGCGAGCTTCCATCTCTTTCCATCCCACTGTGTCAAAATTTTGATACGAAGTGCTTTTAGTAAATAGTGATGTGTTTTTTTTGGTTTTGGTCAGGCTGGGTTTTTTTCTTATTTTTTTACCTATTACTATTCATTACTCAGGAGCATTTTATGAGAGTGCTGCATAGGCATTAAACTTCATTAAATTTTGACTCAGTATTAGCCTAACTCTGGTGTTAGAGAAATCAATGAAGTGGGTGCAAAGACACTTTCTAATATCTTTCTCCTATTCATCATAGATACAATAAAATAACTGAACTGAAATTCTGAATTGTAAACCTTTGAGTTTACATTCATTGAACTCAATGTCTTCTATGTTTTAGAGTTCAAAGTACTTTGACTTTCATGCTCCAGAGTCATATAGGCATTTTTGTGCATTCACATCTTAATTACATTGGTTTCTCCTCTTTTCTTTCTCGAGGATCTGTCACTGAGATTAAAATTGTTGTTCAAAGCACATCTAAGCAAGAAGGTGACTTTAGGGTTCATTATCTAATTGATCAAACAACCTGCTAATTAAATGTATCTGAGCCTAATCAAAGCAGAGACATAATGCAGCAGCAACACAGTGAAACTGTCAGCAAGCGCGTGAGGCTCGCACCATCAAGGCGAATGGAGCTCACTATGCTGCTTAATTACATTAAAGCTAAAGCTTTCCAAGGAGCCTAGCCGAGAGAATTGGCTGTGTGTCTTACATTGCTCTGGATATGTAAGACTGTGGTTTGGAAGTGCCTGAGTCTTAGCAATAAGCTCTGCTTCACAAGACTGCTCTTGCCAAGCTTGCTCAGCTCCTAAAGCCTTGACTCAGCACATTTGAGGCTAGCGTAAAATCTGGGCTGAACTAAGTGAATGGTCTTCTTCATGGTTCCATAGTCAAAGCCAGACATATAGATCTGCTGTATCTCATGTTCAATAAACCCCCTTGTTTCTATTGTTTAAAAGTAATGAGCTGCAACGAGATTTACATAAACTGCTTTGTGCTCTCCCTTAACTCTAAAGCCAGTAGTGTTTCCTTTTTCATTAAGACCTATCCCCATTCTGAAAGTAAAAACAAATAGCTGACTAATCTCTATAAATCTGCTAATGGCAATGACTAATCTAAAAAGAAAAGGAGATCAGGGAAAACTACTCTCCACACTTTTTCCTACTATAAGAAAAAAAGCAACTGTAGCCATTGAGAAAAGATTTAACAGTCTAGACTGATAACATGGGCTGGAGACAGGTGAAATATATTCTTAGATCTATCAGAATAATAAGTAGGTCTTACTGACTGAAGGCTAATCTATTCAATCAAGGCTAATGTATACTTTACACCCAATGTTTCTTATGCAAAGGTGAACTATGATATTTTTATCATAGGTATTTCATTTATTGCAGTAACATCTGGAAGTGCAAATCAAGTTGGTAATGCTGAAAGAATCTTACCCCAAAACTGACCGTAACTGTGAGGACAGAGGTAAGATTATTTGTTTAATCCCATGAAAAAATCAAAAGCACATCTATGACCCAAGCTCTCCAGCGTCAGTCTTCTGCTTGAACTTGTGGGCAAAACTCCAATTGTTTAATGATGTGGACAAAACTTCTAAAGCATGGCTCTGCCTGGTGTCACTCCTGGTTAGTGAACAGTTGTACACTGCTGCAATATAGATTGCCCTGGAGCCAGCACAGTTTCCCCATTATTTTATAGAGTGGTATCCTCAAAATGGAAGAAATTAGCCACTAATTATGATCACACACTGCTGCCACATATCCCCTAATTGTATGAGTATTTTCAAATTTCTCACTACTGTGAAAGATACCTAGCAATAACCTCCAACACAGAGAAATATCTTCTGCCAAAGAGGACATTTGCAGTCATTTGCCTGGGTAGAGATCTTCAGTTATAATTCATATGGAAATGTTTCCCCAAGCCCAAGTATAATGGTTCTCACACTGTGCCTCTAAAGCCAAAACCAGTAATAGATAATATGGGTTTATAAATCTGAAATAAATAAAAGTAGGTTCTAAAGTAAAGATCTAATGAAATTCACTTCAGTGTGAAGAGAATAGGAGGTAAGGATAGAAGAAAACAGAAAAATTAAAAGCCTATGTTTTGACGCAGATTTTGCAGCCAAGCCAGACTTCAGGAGCTCTACCTGCAATTTTATTCACAAACATTGTAATTGTTTCTGGGAAGCATCATCTGATTTTAAACCACCTTCCTTCTAAGATTAGTTCAATATGTTTACTACTAGCTTCCCAAACTTGACCGACATATTCTGATTTGAATCTTAACCATTGTGGGTATATCTAGCCCCTGTATGTGAGTTTCCTGTCAAATTCAGTGTCATTTCATAAGCTCCAAAGGCTGTTACAGCAACAGAAATTACAACATAACCCTTTAAACTGAAAGCGTTTTAGCAATCAACAAAAATTTTGATGGAAACTTCATGTGCATGTCAGGAAGAAAGCATGCACATATAGCAATATAAGTTTGAATATGAATATGAACTAAAATATGAAATTTCAGTTTTGTTATCAAAGAAATTTCTTATGTGACTTGCAGTTTTCAGAGGCAGCAGGCCATTAATCATCAGTGCTACTCAATTCCCAGCAGCCCTTTCAGTTCTTTAGTTTTACTTTTGAGTTATTTGTACAAGGAGATGAACCAACTGGTTTTGTCTAAATGTGAAAGAAAACAACCAAAAAACCCCAAACAAATCACCCAAACCCAAACCCTGTATCTTAATAAGTATGTGCATAAAAGCTTCAAAAAAAAAAGAAAATCTTGCAGCTTTTCTCTAGATAATAGCCTAGCAAAAAGAAGCATTAGTTCAGAGACAGAAGTTGCCTGCTCCCTCAAAAGTTTATAAGACAAGAAATTTCACTACTAGATGGTGTCAAGGACACAGATTTGGGGAAGGAGCTGCATTGGGTAAACCTGTAAAGTTTTAAAGTATTTAGACTGGCAGAAGCTGAGGGGCCTGATGCAGATTCAGCCAAAGGACCCTGTGAGAATTTGTCTTTACTTCACAATTATGTCACTCAAGGAAAATCCAAGGAATTGGAAGAGCATGTGAAATAGGCAACAACACCAACATTAAGAGTCAAGCAACAGTCTTCACACCCTAGAACCTGAACTATTCCTTTAGCAAGAGCAATGGCTTAACTTTCTAATGTTTTGCTATATATGAGACAGAGGAAACATCTCAGTTTTTCTGAATTCTCTAGTGTGCTTCTGTAGGCAATCAGCAACTTTACTTGTTCCAGGAACCTCTTTTGCAATGTTTAAAATCTCAAGAGTTCATTAGAAAAAGCCAAAGAGAAAAATATTTTTTTTCTCATTTTGATTACAAAGGATTGCCATTTTGGGGTTTCTATTTCCCTAGAGGCTTTTAGAATTGGATTTTATAACTTTCCTTACAGAGATTTTGTAAGAGAAAAAACATTTAATCATCAAGTACTACATAAATATGCTATTTATAATATTATCTTAAAAAGAATGAGAAATCTATTTTTTTTAAAAAAAGAGTTAATATAGACCCATGGGTAGCAACCAGCAAAGATGAAGTCTGAAAAGTTTCATTGAAGCCAACAACTTACCAAAGCCATTGTCTAATAAAAAGACTTTTGATTTGACTTTTTCTAGATTTCCAATAACATAAAGGAAATCAAGAAGGCAAGAGCAGGAGATTTGTTTCATGCTCGTGCTCTATGTCTTTGCCAAAATGTCAACTTCTTTCCTGTTATGAAAAGAGACATCTAGCCCTCACATTCTGGCTTTATTAGATTTTACAGCATTCAAGTGAGCACAGGCATTTATTGCACCAACATGGCAAATGTCTAGCAGCCTGCAAGTACAGAGAAAAAGTAAATTTACAGGAGCGAGGCAATCCCCCTTACACTCTGCTACTGAAATGTGGGCACTGCAGCAGAACATTAATAGTCATATTTTAAAACATATTGGGGATATTACAAAGGAAAATAACAATAGGAGTTCCTGGGGGTTGGAGGGAACCCTTAAGGGATGGAAATAACACATTGCAACTTCAAAATTATTTACTTGTATGTTCTTTTGAAAGGGGTCATTGCCTCTCCTGTTTCTGGCCAAAGTGGACCTCAAGCTGGGAAAGGTGGGATGCCTTGGCACAGGCACATCAATGGCAAAACAGGGAGAATTCAGATCTCTGACTTACAGCTCGATTTATTTTCTCCACAGCAGATTTATTATTTACTAAATGAGGCATTGATTCATCCAGATCAGTGAGTACTTGGACTTGTCTTATTCCAGCAACCTGCATTTTACATTTCTTCACAGTTTTAACAAACACAGTGCAAAATGCTCAGCCAAATGAGAACAGTTTTCTTTCCTTTCAAAAAGCAAATGATCCTTGTATGATTTGCAGTTGCTGTATTAATTATGAAAAAAATCTATTTACTTATGATTTTTCTAAGCTACTCCAAAAGTAAAACCATTTAAATGTTGATTCAGTTTCAGTGCCCAAGAGAACTGCCCCCAAGGAATCCCAGCCACTGAATCACTTGAAAATGCCCTTGTAAATTAGCAAGCATTGCACAAACACTGCTGGCAAATTCAATCATTTCTGTGTCATGCTGCATTGTTAACTCCTGCTCACTTAGAGAGCTGAAGTTCATTCTGCCTTGATTCCATGTAGGCTGGTGAGATGATACGAATGACTTTGGTTAAGTAGCACTGACTCTATTAATATTTAAATGCAGAGAATAATAAAACCAGAGCAGAGAGACTTAGAAATTAAACTACCAATTGCACGGTGTTTCCTCATGTTCTCTCTTTTTTTAATATCCATCATCTCTTCAACAGTGTTTTTCCATTAAAAAAAATTCCTTTGTATTTAATGTCTAGCTATTAGAAGAAAGAAATGCAAAAGATCAAGGTTCAAGCTACAGTATCTCTAATGTCTCTCAAGCCCTATGGGCTTTCAAAGATAACCAGGGTCAGAATTTTGAAAACAGATGCTTTTGCTAAGTGCAGACATCAGCACCTTTCAGAGATGTTGCTATATAAGCACTTTCAGAAATCAGAGCCTTGATACAATAAAATCAATCTCTTGTTTATCCTTTGACTGATTGCTTCCTAAATTACAGAAAACTCAGATGAATATTCAAAACTATAGTATCACATGTATCCCTCCAACAACAATATGTAAAGCTATCATATGAACCCCATGTCAAAAATAATTCCTACTATATTCCTATTATAAAACTCTATTACACCTGCAAGTAGCAATTTGTTAGTTGAGACTATATAGATAAAGGATAAAAAACTAGATTATAGAATTTATTCTCATCTGTTATGAAATGCTTTGTAAATTTTAGACTTCATGAATTCATACTTACTTTGATCATGTTACAAACTTATCTCAGTGTTTAATATGGTTACATAAGTAAATGTTTAAAATGCCTGAGGTATTATTGCAAATTAAATATAAATACAGAAAAAAAGACTATGTTCTGGTTGTCCTGAGTTTTTTTCCAAGATGAGGAGACAGTTCAAATTCTATAAAAATAAACAAACTTGCTACAAGACTTTTCATTTCATCAGGGTTAAAAATGTTACCTCTCGGAGGAGCAACGAGGACATAATTAAAGTGTGCAGATGCTGTGTTTCCAATATTTGTAAATGCATGTGAAAGACATGCAGAATAATTCTTACCATAGTATTACAAGTGTTATTATCTGGCAGTCTATTAATATTTTCCCCATTTTATTCCCTAAACTCAAGTAATGCTAATATGGTTCTCAGGCATATTACAAAGGTTCCGCCTAGTCTGTTCTTTTAGTTTTATAAACTCACATAAATTGGTGTCACCTATATTTGTATAGATAAATATTATTTAATCCTTTCTCAACCAATAAATAGAAGTGATTAAGGAATAGCTGGGTAAAGAACTATAGCCTCAGTTGTCTGCCCCTCCTACAGCTAATATTTCAGCTGACTAACGAAGTTAATCATCCTGCATTAGATATAACAGTGTCAGGCAAATTGTCAGTGATGCCAATAACTTGGCAACTTTGTGAAAAGCCACTTCAGCTGTTAAATTTTCCTAGTTCATTCTCATGAACTTGCGAGCTGAATAATTTGAAAATAAGGTGATCTAAAAATCTATAAAATAGAAATAAAATGCAGTGTTTTGCTCTAACACAGGATGAGGATGCCATACAGCCATGTTTTTACTTATGTATGAGATGTATTTACATTGTGACATAAGATTCTTGTCACGCAGGAAACTGGAGTAGATTTTAATATAGAAAGGAAATTGAAATGGACAATTTGCTGCAGAAGTGCTTCCATGTGAATCTCATGAAGTTTAACAAGGCCATGTGGAACCTCCTGCACCTGGGCCAGGGCAACCCCTGGTGTCAACACATGCTGGGGGATGAAAGGATCAGGAGCAGCCCTGCTGAGAAGGCGTGAGGGTACTGGTGGGTGAAAAGCTGAACAAGACCCAGCAAAGTGTGCTTGCAGCCCAGAGAGCCAAACGTGTCCTGGGCTCCATCCAAAGCAGCGTGGCCAGCAGGGCGTGGGAGGGGATTCTGCCCCTCTGCTCTGCCCTGGTGAGACCTCACCTGCAGTAAGGTGCGGTAATACTTTATGGTGCCAGACAGTATTAACAATACTGCACATGTTCAGGCCTCTGTAAAGACCTGATATATCCCTCACCTGTAAACAGTGCATTTTCACTGCATGCTTCTAAACTGCAGACAAGGTTGAAAGGAAAATAATCTACATTTTTCAAGAGGCTTATTTTAGAATGAAGGACTCCAGTGGTTCATATGGAGTTTGAATAATAAATCTTTAAAATTCTCTTTGATGCATCTATGTACAAGAAACAATCATTACTTGATATGAGAAGTGAAAGAACTCCGTTATGACCCACAAAAGGAAGCTCTATATGTGGGGAGAGTAAAACAAAGTATCATTCCCAAATCCATATGATACTGGGCTGAAACATAAGAAATAAAATAAATGCATTGCTATGATTATTGCATATTTATAGAGCACCTTATAAATGGGAACTTCAAAGGATTTTTCAAAGGATTCATTAATTAGATCACAATAATCCAGTGAAATAAGTATTATGGTATTCATTTTAAACACCATTAAATTTAGGCAGATTAAAAGACATACACAAAACAGTGGCAAAAGAACAGATTGGACTGATCAGTTCCCTTGAAGACTATGGGCTGAGGCTTCAAATTTCTTTTACGAACAAGATAGTAAGAAAAATATATGTTCTATCCATGAAAGAGGGTTTTGACCACCACAGATTTAAAAGTAAGTGCAATGAAGGATCAAAACTCAATGAGAAGCAATGAGCATACTGAGCCTGGAAAACTTGGTAAATAAATAACAAGTTTTATCTCTGAAGTGTAATTTAGTTAACAACTGAGACAACAGCCTAATATGAACTATTTTCATAGTAAACATTTGCTAGGTATTGACCTGATCACAAGAGGTAAAATAAGGTGGAGATGATAATTGAAATGCAAAACAGGCAGATAAAAAGATGGCAGAGGTTGCAATCGATGGGGGGGTTCAACAGCTGCCCGGACAAGTGCTGGAATACATTACACTGGATTAAAAAAAATGTCACCAGTGCAGCAGCCAGCTGGATTCAGTTTATAGTAGTTTGGAATAGAGAAGAGATAATGTTTCATTAGGATTATTCCTGTTTCCTTTTAACATAGTTCCCAGAATATCATGGGAGAAGTGATAGAGCGATATAGTTCCAATTTTCACAACTTGTCAAGTTTCTTCAAAGCACGCACCACTGTCATTTTAAATACTTATCTATAGCATATATTTCTGCTGCAGCTTTGCTTGCAGCAATGTAATTGCATCTCCCACACTGCATGTATCACTTCAAAAAGCAGCTAAAACTTTTAAATTCCAAATCTCTAAAACTTGATTACCACAGAGCTCTTTAACAAACAATATCTAACAAAGCCTATCTTGCTTTCTTCTCCTTGCCATCTTTTCTATTCTTTTCTATTCTAGATATCCACCACTGAGCACTTGTTGCTTATTGTCCACACAAGTATGGTCACAGTTGCTCTCCAAAACACCGCACTTTTTTGAAGACATGCATTAAAGCAAGCTACTGCTAAGACCGCAATATCAAATCAAAGTTTCCATATTAGTTTTTCTTGTTTCACCACAAAGAAAAAAAAAGGCAAATACTAGTATTTTTAAATACTACCTCTTATTTTTTCATCATTCATCCTAGAAACTCTAGCTCCCCAATAGCCAGCTTTTTGCATGTGAGGGTCATGAGTAAAGCAGCACTACTGATTAGCTTTCAATTATGTACATGTCTAGGTATTTTCTGAGCTCAGAGTGTAATAGGCACTATAACCAGAGAGAATTAAATGCATTTCTAAAGATTATTTAAAAATAATAGGCACTATAATCAGAGAGAATTAAATGCATTTCTAAAGATTATTTAAAAATAATTTTCTATAATCTTCGTTTCAAAATGCAGCTGGTTTTTCTCTTACATTTATAATATGCCAAATATCTAAGCCTTCAGACATAAAAGTTACGGATTGCAGCACTAAGCTAGAGATCTGAAGTTTGGAAAGAACTGATCACCCTAAAGCATCACAACTTGAAACAACATAAAAGTACTTAGACTCTCACAGCATCAGTTATTACTCGAAGTGGTACAACAAAACTTCTGGGAATGCTCTGGGGCTCATAAAAACCAGGTATTTAATGGAAAGGCACTGTTGCCAAAAGATGTGGGATGTGTTGGAGTGGTGCAATGCCCTGCAGGAGCTGACTTTGGTCTAAGGTTTAAAATTCTTGTCTGATTTTCTTGGGCTTCTCTCCTGTTCCCTCCAAGTTATATTGGAACACTTTTCATATCATATGGATTGTCAAATTAATTTGTTATGTGAACATATTATATGAATGAAAACAACAGACAGAAAAAGACACCAGGAAATAAAACATAAGAAAAGAAGAATCCCTTGTATTCTTTAAAATGGAGAAGGCAAGTACTGCATGATTAAACTAATTTCAAATTATAGTCATATCATATAAGTATCAAATTTTACCTTGCTATAAACTTGAAAAAAAATCAGTGAATATACCTGATATTTTTTCATCATACCGAGCCCACATCCTGATATTGAGGGAGACCTTGCAGCACCCCAAAAAGCTTAAAATTTACTAATAATTTACTTTGATAAGCAATAACAGCAAGAACATTTGAGATGAAACCAGATTGGGATCAGCTCCAAAAAGATGCTGAGAAAAA
>VXBB01001946.1:706787-736297 GCA_013399915.1 Illadopsis cleaveri
TCTTTTTCATCCACTGATAGGGAAGAATACCCTTTTTTTGTAAGTGATACAATCCCAAACTCTAGACTGAAAACCAGGCCCAACAGTTTTCAGTACCTTACATCATGCTCCCCAAATATAGAATTCCTGACAAGTCACAATCCTTGCAGTGGAACAGGAGCCAGCTCCTCCCATAGCAACACAGGTTTGGCACAATTTTATCAAACACATATCTCTGTCAGTAAAACAGAGTGTCAAGACAGTTAAGAGCAAAAACTAGGTAAGAAGGCACCATCTTCATGCCATCACTTGTCATTCCTTGTCCTGAGGTTCCGTCCGATTGGATCTCACGTCCTTGGCTTCTACTACTTGTGCCTAGTTAACTTCAACTGCTTAACAAGTTCTCTGCATGCATGGCTTCACATTCCTGCCACAAATCTCCTAGTAGTACCAATACTCCATGTTGCATTTCTCCTGATGGTATTCCAAAGGAGCAGGGGCATAAGAGAAGAGCAGATGACACATTTTATTCACAGAAAGGTGACATCTGAGACCAAGTAGGGCACTAGATTAGTGCTGTTTTCTCTGACTGTGAGTCATAAATCCCTTGGAGGTCACACAAAGGTTAAAAAAGAGAGCTATCAGTGGGCAACAGCTCAGTCCCTGCAGGGCTGTGAAATAAGAGACACTATTATTACTTACTCCAATTTTTACACTTCCCAGAAAACTCAAATTACCTTTAATTGCTGGAAACAGTTCAGCTCCTCCAAAATGAAGAAGTCAATAAGTGCAGTTGTTTTTCACTCCCCTGTCCTGGAGGGACTTGTTAATACTGATTAGTGAAGATCACGCCAAAACAGATGAGCTGAGAGGGTCTTTAACTTTCAGAAAGTTAGCTAAATGTAATCAATAAAATGAAAGATCTGAGGAGAGATGGCAAAGGAACAGGCAATTGTTCCACAGCCATTTCTCTTGGCAACTGTCTTTCTCCGGAAGGTCCTGCCTCCTGTGTCTCCAGCCAGGTTTCCATCCCTTGAACATGCTTTTGCTTGTGCTGGTACAATCCCACCCACTGCAGAGATTTCCAGGAAAATGGGTTATAACTCTCAGGTTAATAACAAGCCTTCCTGTAAAGGCAGAATACTTTTAAAATGGATCTTTCTATTTCATCATGCAACCCTATTAACAGTCATAGGGGCAAACAACGAGGACAGAATCAACTTAAGCAAAATGTACTAGTCTATCAGGATGGAGTGGAAATAGAGCTAGAGAACACAAGGACAAGGACTAATTGTTAACTAGAACACCAGTCTGGAAGACAGAATGACAGAGGGTGCACGGAAACCACTGTACATATCTGGAGTAGAGAAGGCCAAGGTGAGCCAGCAACATAAGAATTTTTTTTTTTTAAATCATCATGTTAATGCAGACCAAATCAATGAGATGATGGCAGAATTGTTTCCAAGAAAAATTGTTTTCAGTGCTTTCCATGAGGTCTTTAAAAGAATTAACATGATGAGGCTCTTGAAGATTGCAAGGATAGAACTACAAGACAAAGTGAATATAGAAGCATTGATTAAATGCAGAGTAAGAGTACATCAAAGGAGACCAAAAACATCTCTTCAGAGTTGCAGGAGGAAAAAATTGGAAAGCTAATCAATTTTCCTTTTAGCTTATATAAACAATACCAAGTTAAACCCAATGTCATATTATAAATGCATACCTCTCTCTTTTGGACAGAAACTGACAGAGTGTAAAATATGCAAATAGCAGCACAAGTCAGGACATCTGGAGTATTTAGTCCTTGACATCCCTTCTTTTTGTACTACCTACTGTCAGAGGAAAAAAAAATCAGGTCTAGGGAAGAGGCCTCCTTTCTCAGATGCACTGCTGAGCTCAACTCAATAGCCTGCTTCCCCTCTGTGTGCAGATCTCCAGGTGTTTATGCTGGGAGTTCTGATCATGCACTGAAATAGTTTTAAATTCCTAATAATAAAAGGGAAGATTGTCTTATATCTAAAACACAAGCAATATGCTTCATCTAAAAAAAACCCCAAAAATCAAAAAACTCTTTCAATTGCAAAGACAAGCATTCAAAAAAAAAATCCCAAAATATCTTTGCAGTTTTTTTTTTTTCCAAGTCATCCTCTGCAATGAATGAGGCAAGGTCTGAATGGATGGTGAACGTAAAGGAAGGAATGATTAAAACATGATCACACACTTGAGAATAATATAATAATATTTATATTGATGTATGCAGTATAACCATTCTATCCCTCCCAAATTTTACTGGAAATATAAAGGATTTTCTACCATGGCAATTCTTACATATGTGCTACATTCCTTTTGAAGAAGGGAAATAAAGAAAGTGAAATATGGCAAATTTCTGGTTCAGAAAAGGAAGAAAGTAAAAAGTAGAGCTGTTAATGGATTTTGCATGCACACTTGTATAGGAATAACACAGAAAAAAATCCTAAAAATAATTAATGAAATAATAAAGCTACAAAGTTCCAAATTAACTTACCATTAATAACTTTTGCAAACATCATCAATTTAGCTTCATTTTAATGCTCAAAATAATTAATAAGGCTATATATAGAGAAGGGTAAGGATCAACAGAGTTGTCTACATATCGAGTTCAATATAATTCCTTACATGCACTAAATTCATAGGCATGACTAGGGAATATGGAGCCTTTTCAAGTGAAGAACATAATGTATAATAATGAGACTGAATTTGTCCTTTTCATTTTCAGGGCACTGTAGATAATAACTGTGATGTCTTTGAAATGACAGCATGGCAGGTATGGTTTTAAGCACCATATGTCAACGGCTCTGAAACTTCCCTCTGAACCGACATAATTTAATTTTTTTTTTTCCAAATAAAACTTAACTATTGTAGCAAAACCCCAGCTCTTCTGCATTCTAAAATAGCCCATCCTAAATTTCATTTCACTTGTTTGCAACACTCCTGAAGTTTATGCTTTATCTGTAGAAATGTGGAAATCATCAAAATCCATCCATACAATTTAATCGACACTCAAGAATATTCTGTCCAAGCCAGCATGAAAGCAAAATAAACAAAAATTCAAGTGTGTTTATATCTTAATATACCTGGGTAGACAGGCAATATATTATAAAGCCAAAGCTCTAACATTCCTCTTAAAAGTCAGAGAGTGTCTTTCCATCAGAATTAAGAGGTTTCAAATAAGGCTATGTTTACCATAGTCCATTCTGTTCTGAAAATGTTCACTTTTTCCTCTTCTCTTGTTTGTTCTGTCATGATTTCAGAGATCAAAGTAGCAAATGGCTGGAAAACTTGCTGAAATCTCTTTCTCAGACTAAAAACGGAAGCCATATCCTTCATTATAATAACAAAATTTTCTCATCTGAATGATCCCTAAGTTAGTTTTCACATGTCCCTTGATTATATTAATAACTCGAAAATAGAGGGATTAATAATGTGATGTCCTATGAGGACCTAGAATACTTTTTTTAAGGAATTCAATTCTAAGTTTGATGGAACAAAGTCTCCTTGTTATTTTATTCTGTTGATAGCATAGCTTAGTTTTAACTCCAAAATCCTCACCAAATTCCACAGCAGACTCTACTACAGAAAATTCTCTGTTCACACTTGGCTAGGAATATATGAAAGTTTTGCAAGTAAGATAAGTAATGTCTAATATCTCATATCCATAAATGAAGGAAGCTGAAGAACACATTTAGCAAAGTGGAATAGAAGACGCATGCCAGTAAGTTCAAGCAAAGCACTCCTAAATAGAAGATTGGTTTTACATTTCTCACACATCCTATTAAACCCCATGAAAATCTGATTTCCCTTTTCACCATATAAAACCTTATTCATGTTGTGGTTTTTAATCAAGCAAAAATAGAAAATAAAAAGATAAAAAAAAGTCTATTATGAATGGCTGTACATCTTGTTTATTCAGATTTTCTTATTAGGCTTCAGCTGTTATTTGAATCTCATCAGCCTGTTATACTGGGGCAGTGTAAAGGTCATCAGAAGCACATTTTTGGTGGCATTTTGTCTGAACAGAATCATTAGAAGGAAAAAAGCCTGGGAGTGTTACAGAAGAAAACAGCAACAAAACCATACATCACAATCATGGAGTTCAGAAAGGATGCAAACCATCATTTGACCTTGATCTACTGCTCGAGAGATCCATCAGCTAGCACTCTCTGATCACTTGACTCTGACATAGCAGGGTCACAGCCATGGTGTCATTGCTTTGCACAAAAACCTAAATCCAGCATACATTTTCTACTCTTTTGCTGCTAATCAGGTAAATAAGAACTTTGTTGTAAGCAAGTGGATGATCATTGATTTCCCTCTGCAATCATCCAGGATGCACAAAGTTCATACGAAGTTTGAATTTGTTATTGCTAACACAGATCAATCCAATTCAATGTGCAAGCCTGATTTTTCACTTGTTTTCTTTTTTGGACTGTGCTTTTTTAAAATTATTTTTCTTGAAACTAAAAAATTCATTTTTAAATGAACAACAATTCAGTATCAAATGACAATTTCTACTTATAGAGCTCTTCTTCTTCATACTGGTAATTTTAAATTTAACTTTTAGCTGCAGTAAAGGAATGGTGGCTCCCAGATTTGTCACTAGTGGATATTTGCCAATATTAATTATTAGGAGCTAGTTGCAATGCCTAATATATACTCAGAAGAGACCAGGACAGCAGAAATAGGAAGATCTCTTGCCTATAACTCAAAACATAGTGGACTGCGTGGTGCCAAAACTTCAGTATTCCTAGCAAAACTAAATAGGGATACTTATGCAACAGAATAGTATTTTCCAGTTTAGCTATTAATCCCTTGCTATAAGAAGTGCTACTTTATTTTTAAGGCAGGTTATGGTACTGTCTCCAGTCCCATCCTTGCCTCTGTCTATGCAATGTCCATAACTAAGACAGCTTTTTTCTGTTAAGGTAATTTTCAATTGCAGTATCTCAGATCCTCAAAGAGCTATAAAGATATGCGATAATAAATTCAAACAGACTAAGTGGAGCTTTCTGTGGGGAAAATAGCCCAGATTCCCAGATCAAAGACAGTAGGGAAGAGGTTCCATCCCCCAACTTTCTTAATGCTGCATCTCTGTCTTTGTAAAACTGGAATGATCAAACAGAAATTGCAAAGATAAATTACCTACTCATTTTCACTTATACTGCTTCTAAACATGAAATTTTGCTATAGAATTGGTATAGGGAGAAGTTGAGCATGTCTATGCTGCTTGGTTATTAAACAAATTAACCAGTGTGATGTTATTTTTGTTCTGATGTAGTGTGGTTTTCTGTATTCATCAGAGGCTCATTGTGTACAGCGTTACTTTATGTATCTAAAGGAGTGAATGATTCTGAAATCAAATACTCTTGTATTCAGCCAAGTAAAAAAGTTTTAAAAGAAATAGAAGTCAATAGCTGTAAATCAAGAGGATTAAATACATTGCTTCCCTCATTGCAGTATCTGAATGATATAGACCTCTCTTTTACTTTGTGCTCAAATAGCTCTTTTCATAAAATATCAATGGCACGGCCATAACATAACAATGTTAGAAAACTACTAGAAAAAATACTATGACAAAATACAGTAATCAACTTGGCCAATATAAAGCAATGCTGTAATATATTACAAATATATTCACAGTTTAGTTCTGTTAGCTGCTATGTTCCATGTCGTATAAAATCAGCCTTGTTTGTACTGCTCATTTGCTTTATATAAAAAGTGCAGGGATTACCCTCAAAATAATTTTTGGGTTTTTCTAAGTCAATTCAAATATCTGTATGACTGAAATGAACAATTTCAATAACTTCCTGGATTAAAACAATTCTTCAGCCTACAGAGGCACAGAATACCCAGGTCTGTCTGGTGATGTGGGCTTCCTCTTTGCCATCTGCTTCTAAGCAGGAGGAACAGAGAACTGTTCTGCCAGAGGGAATTCCTTCCCAAAGGCTGAAACTCGGCATTCACAGTTCCCATAACAAAGCTTAACAGAGCAGTAGGAAGTGCTCTCAGCACTCACGTCTGAGGTGCAGCTCCTTTTCCACTGCATACATATTCTCCTGACTTTTTACCCCTAGCCATGCTGACAGCCTACTGTCTCACTGTGATGCATCTTGCTCCCCATCACAAGACAGGCTTACATAGAAAAAAGCTATACCTAGCAAAATATGAGATTAGGGCTCTAAGTAAAGCAGGGAAACAGAGCATTTTGAGATAAAAATAAACCCCAAAACCCACCATAAAACACTGTTCTAATCTATGCTTACAAGTATGCTTCATTGATATTCCTCATGCACAATTCTTTCAATGTGCTCTTGCTCAAAGGCCATATAGACATGAATTCTGTCTTTTCCCCTCACTTTATGAGGTTCCACAAGAACGACTTCCATCTCCAGCTACTTTGGTATGGATTTAAATGTCCTGGGAAGTTCTAGCTGCAGTCAGACACCTTGATTATTTAAGGCGTATTCATTTGTTTTGTTAATAGTCATATTGCCTAATCCAGGCTGTTCAATCTTCAGTTCTTCAATCTTTCAGATTTCAGTAACTTCATGATAAATATTACATCACACACTGGATATGAACAAAAGATGTTATGCATCTGATTTCTGGTGTGTTAACAATTTCTCACAGAGATCTCACCTTCTACAGCAGACGCAAATATCACCTCAATAAAAAGTGATCTGATGCGTTTGAGAGTAAATTCTTTCCCTCCTCTTCACCCTGCTTTAATATGTTCTCTTTTGCAAGAAAATGTTTAAAGTAGTTTGGAGCTGATTTTTTGTTGTCTATCAATTTTATGTTGCCAAATCAACAACTGATGTTTTCCAAATCCCCAATATGTCAAGGGAATAAAGGAAAAAGAATTCTTATTTGGTATTCAGAGCAACTCTTCCACACTCAGTTTTTTTCTGCTGTAGTCAAAGTAAAATTTCCACCAAAGGAAGTGTAAAAATTTGCAGGACGTAATTCTGGAACAGTACAGGAACCACAATATTCAGAGGAAGGTACCTGAACACCCAGTCTTAAAACGAGCTAACACCACAAACTGTTCTCCTTCAGTATCAGATGACAAGTTTTCTGCCACCTACCACAACAGAACTTGAGAAATGAAATGGGCAATCATAATCAGACATTCAAAGAGGAGCATAATTGGAAAGAAATTAAATAATAAGAGAGAAAAAATAATAGAAAAAAAATGGCAGATGAACAAAGTCCAACCCTACAGAGATGAGGAAAAGAAAGAAGTAAATTAAGAGACCGAATCATTGGCATTCTGACACACTAAGGGAACCATTTTTTCAACCATTTTTTAATGAAAGAAGAATTTCACACAGTAAGTTTAAACAAAAAGAATATGAAGCATAAGAAATGCATTATAAACAGTGTTATCAGCTGTGAAGGGAGTAATTTAAATGGCATTCAGTAATGCAGGTGAAGGCTGTCTGGTAGCTCATCTCTTTCATATTTGATTTCTCAGATCTTTTCAGAGATCCAATGGTCTATCCTTGTCATGTCACAGCCTTTAGTCCTTTTGTGAAATATTGAAAGAATTGCTGCTGACTTGTCCTGTCTCTATTTGACTCTTAAGGGTTATTGACTTTGGTTCTGTCTAAGCATTCTTTCTTCTAAGACAAAACCCTTGAGATCTCTTGGTGCTGTCTTGCCTGCTAGCAAGGGCCACTGACAGTTTTGCATGCTCACACTGTGTGACTGTAGTCTTATTAATCTCCAGCTGTGTAGAGCTTGTTTTGCCCACACACAGACATTCAAGAGACAAGCTTTGTTCTAAACATGGCTATGGGATTTGCTAGGTTAAAAGAACTTCTGTTTTGATTTGAATATCTCATTTCTTCTGTTTCAAACTCTGGGGCATGCCTCATTTTCAAATGGAGATTTTCATTATGCTTAAGAACATAATTAATTCTGAAGCTGTATACACTTCACTTAATTTGAAAGGTTTGGAATTTTCCACAAATAATGGAAGACAACTGGTTTCTCAGCAGTTACAAAACAGGAATCAAAACCAAACCCTGCATTGACTACCATGACTTTACTATAAATACCTCAAAGGGGCACAGTGATTGAAAATTCAGAACCATTCATCTTGAAATGAACCAAAAGAAAATATTGACCAGATAGACCAACAAAATGCAGCCACTTGTAAACTGACCAGCCAAAGAAACACACAGAAAGAGCTCCATTTGCTAGGACAGTGTGAAGCATTTGTCATTCACACCAGAAGCAGAATCTGATCAGAATTCAAGGATATGTACTTAATACTGATATCAGATCAATATCACTAGAGTCCAATGAAGATGAAAGCCTCTTACTGAAAATACAAATTACCTTTTACCATCAAGATTTCAAGTTATATTAAAACAGCACTCTTATCTTGGCCTACCTTCAGTCAAAATAGCATTTCAAGAACAGTTCACATGAAACACAATTTAAGCAGAGAATCAGAGACTGAAACATCAATCCATTAGCCTTCCTATTTCTCAGGAAGTCTTAAGAGTGGAGAAGTTCAAACTTCACTTAATATGTTGCAGATGAAGATATCATAATGTCATCCCCTCTAATTTTAATTTCTTTCCGTATTTGTCTTGAAGGTTTGTAACTTCTTTTCCCAGTGTAAAGCCTGAAATTCAAATGATTCTCTATGGCATTGAGTTTGGATTCATAGAGCCATAGAACATCTAAAGTTGAAAGAATTGTCAAGTCCAACTCCCTGTTTCTCACAGGACTACCTAAAACTTAATCATGTGACAAACAGCATCATCCAGATGTTCCTTGAACTCTCTCAGGCCCAGGGCCGTGAACACGTCCCTGGGGAAGCCTGTGCCAGTAACCAATCACCCACTGAGCGAGGAACTGCCAATCTGAAGTTCCCCTGGTGCAGCTTTATTCCATTTCCTTGTGTCTTGTTGCTGGTCACTAGATAGAGGAGATCTGCACCCTCCTCTTTGCTGCTCCTTCGAGGAAGTTCCAGACTGCAATGGGGTCACCCCAGTCTTCTCCAAACTGAGAAAACCAGCTTAGATGCTCCTCATAAGTCTTGCTCTCAAGACCTTTTACCATGTTGGTTGCCTGTGGACACAGTCTAATGGGTAGATGCACTTCTTTTGAGGCCCCCAAAGCTGCACTCAGTACTCAAGGTAGGGCTGCATTGTATAACAATATAATGACAATAATCTCCCTCAACCAACCAGAGATGCTGTGCCTGATGTATCCCAGGACACAGCTGGCTCTTTTGGTTACCAGGACACTGCATATTCAATATGCCCCTGACCCAGTTCCCCAGATCTTATTCCACAGGGCTTTCCAAACTCTTCCTCTGATTTGTACGTACAACCACATTGACCTGCCCCCGGTGGAGAATCCTGCTCTTGCTCTTGTGATTAAAATTGCAGAACTTTGTGGAGAACTGTTGCCTTTGGGATGGACTCATAATGGAGAAGTTCATAGAGACGCATCTCCCTTGGGAGGGACCCCACAGTGGAGCAANAGACTCTTCCTCTGATTTGTATGTACAACCACACTGACCTGCCCCCAGTGGAGAATCCTGCTCTTGTGACTAAAATTGCAGAACTTTGTGGAGAACTGTTGCCTTTGGGATGGACTCATAATGGAGAAGTTCATAGAGACGCATCTCCCTTGGGAGGGACCCCACAGTGGAGCAAGGGAAGGACTCCTTTTTCTGAGCAGTGCCAGAAACAACCCGGGATTAACTGATCATAACCCCCATTCCCTGTCTCTCTGCACTGCTGGATGGGGGTAGGTAGAGCTGGGAATGAGGGAGGGATGGGGGGAGGGTTTTTTAATATTTATTTACCTCTTGTCATTCTGCTCTGATTCTGTTAGTAATAAGATCAGTTACTATCCCCAGTTTGAGTCTGTTTTGCCCATAATGGTATTTGGGGAGTGATCCCTCCCAGTCCTTATCTTAACCCATTAAATTTTCTTCATATTTTCTCTCTCTTATTCAGTTGTGGAGGGGATTGACAGGGCAGCTTTTGTGGGTGCCTGACATCTGGCCAGGCTCAACCCCACTACACTGCTCATGCTGTGTATATTAGTATAAAGGCATTTCAAATGTGCTCAGATGTACTCAGCACATCACAGCATTCTGAAGGACCTACTAGCACACCATCCCACAAACACTGGCATGCTACCTCCAGGCTTTTCTCTAGTGAGCCTGGTTTTATCCCTTTCTCCTTCAAACTAATTTAAAGCTCTTTTAATGACATCTTAACTATTGGACAAAAATCCCTTTTCCCCCTTGAGAAAGGATTTTTGTTAAAGCATCAACAAAGGAACATTACAGAAGTTCCATGAGAGTCTGCCCACATTGCAGGTAGAAAAATAGAACCAAGAAGACACCTGAAACACAGTAAGGGACTGATACTGGGTCCTCTGGATCTCAGACCAGTTCCAACCATAAGCAAGGTATTACTGTCTTCTGTTTACAGTAAAGTACCTAAGAGAAATTGGTGCAATTTTTTGTAAAGACTACTGGGCCCTCACTAAAAAAAGCCACATAAACTCATTTCTACTAGATAATAGAAAACCAAATTAGGTCTGGATAAGCTAGGTTGAATTGATTAGCAACAAGTTTGACTAGAAGATTGTTGAAAAGCAGATCATAAGCTGAAAACTATAACCACATCTATAAAGGCAGGAGGCAAGGCTTCCCTTTCCTGTATCAAACATTTCTTCTATCACAAATTTGTGAATTGCAGCAGTGGATTCTCTGAACTATTTTAATGAATGAATGTCAGGGAGCTGGAGGGAGCTCATCAGCAACAAAAGGAAGGTATTTTCCAGACACATTTGAAAGCCTAACCATTCAACCAGCTGAAACATCTATACTGAACAAAGAAAAAATATTTCCCCATTAAATGATATTTTATGTTTTTTCAGTGTCTCATGAGATGTGGGAATAGATCCTTACAAAAACTTTTGCATCAGAAATACCATTTTATTTCCTACCAGTGTGATTTTCCATTGTTATTTTTCTTGCACTCTGCATACATTAAGGCACATTAATAAGGGAAAGAAGCAAGGCAGCCTGTCAGATACTTCAAAACATACCATGGGAAATGTTTGGTTTAGGATGAGTGAACAAAATCTGTTTGTTCAGTAAACTTCATTTTAGCTGAGAACCAAGGAATGAGTGTATAGCATGGAGATTCAGTAAGTTATCTGGGTTCAAAGATACACCTCTAGCAGGGCTTTTGGGACAGCAGAAAATGTTTTGATGCTTCATGGATCAATTCTACCTTTTAATATGAAGGAGGAAGCATTACAGTTACTCTGAGGGATGAGAGATTTTTAGTTTGCACATTCTGTTGGACTTCTGAAATGCTAGGAACAGACACACACATAGTTAAGGCTTCAGGCTAGGAGGGAGTCTTCACAAACACAGTAGCTAAGGTGAGACTGAAAGAACCCAATAAAACAAGATTCTGTACTTTCAAAAATTCAACTAGTAGCTCTCCCTGTGAAAGAACATTTTACTCTGCTAAATTGTTATGGGGCTTTTAAGATGGCATATTCAGAGTTTCAATTCCTATAAGGAATTTCTTGGAAAGTTACTCTAAATTTGTGATTTGTATTCTCTAACAGGCCCACAGGAAAACAAGAAAACCCCTATAAGATACAACATCCAAATTCTCTCTCACACAAGGATGGGAATTGAAACTCAGCACAGTTTAAGAAGCTCTGGAAAGATATTCAGGAGACGTTGTACGAAGAGTCAGACAACAACAAAGGTTGTGCTCCCCTTCCCTACCAGTTTTCTGCCATGCATTCCAGCATATCCATGGAGCCTGAAAAGCTGACTTGCATACCAATATCCTGACATGAATTACCTTTTCAGTAGGTTTACCGTCTCGGGAGGTGATGTTTCTCCTTGTTTCCCAAATTACCCTTGGACCTTCTCATCCTACTAGCCCACTGGAGACTGTTCCACAGAGCTGCCTGGACCCCCCCACAGCATCCACCCTGTGGAAGAAACACAGATTGAGAAAGTGTGATACAGCAATTAAATCTTCTCTAGACATAAATTGAAAACATTGAGAGAGAATAATGCAGGTAGACTAAACCATGATCTAGAGCCGTCATACACAATCTGAGAAGGGAGGGGAGTTGTAGGATTACAGTGTCCCCTCAATGTATGTGGGTATGACAGAACTGCTGAAGTCACACTTAATTTCAAGAAGACTTTCAAGGCACAAATATAAACAGAGATTTCAAAGGCAGCAATTAGTCAATAATGTGATCACCTAATCTTGCAGATGACAACCTTGCCTCGCCTGTTGGAAATGCCTGTATTTTCGCATACTTAGCAGTAATAGGAAGGGGGTGGTTACTTCTGCATTTATGAAAGGAGTAGCTTCATTATACACCACACAGGGCAAGGTGGTAGAAATCAGGCCTTTTCCTGTCATTGGTGACAGTGAAACACATCTGTGTACACCTCTTGAGGGCAAGGTATTCTTTCTAACATTGGAAACTTCTAGAGTCTTACATGCACACCATGGTAAAAATTAAAATTGGAAAAAAGATTAAAAATCAATTAATTTGATAAATACTTTTCAAGTTATAGCCTCTATATACTGCATCCAATTTCTGCATCAGTAATAAGCAAAGATTAGAAATAATAATCATGCATAAAATTTCATAGCTTCAAAACACAGATAGGTATGAGATATAAAACAGGCCTTTTTTATCAAATCTTTTAAAAACATTGTTCATTTGCTAAAGGAAAATAAATACTACTGTCTCTTGTTTATGACAAAAGACAATTGAGTAAATCATGACTTCAGATAACCCATAAGTCTCTGATTCTGTTTTTCAAAGACTTGCCTGCTTTCTCTTCCTTTGGCCTTGGCTGCCTAGCAACCTCCACAGAGCTTTCTTAGTCTATACTAATTCTGGAGAGTTTTCATTTATATATTTATTTCTGAGAATGTCTATAAGGAGGATACAGAAACAAAGAGCTGTTTGTTCCTTCGTTCTAACAGTGGGTTCCAAACACGTCATGTCTAAGTGAAGGACACAGTCCTCAGTTTTGCAGAGAGGTACCTGCCTCCTTGATTTTGCTTGGGAACTAAGCAAATCTCAGTTTCTGTTAAAGAAAAGCTTAGTCTCTGTAGGAAGCTGCTGATGTAATAGGCACTGGCATTTCTTGCCCTCCCTGTTGGTTTGATTCATTGATAAGTTTTTTCACCCTGAAATCCTAGGTGCTTATGGAAGGTTACAGTATTCGTGCAGCCTGCAGCTCTTACTTAACATGAAAACAGTTTGTGCTACTGCTGTGGGTCATCAACAGTTCCAGTATCAACCAAGCTCTAGAGGAAATGGAGATAAAAGCTCATCTGCTGTGTCTGAGACTCAAAGCAGGACAATCTGGAAGGTTTGGATGGGACTACTTGTTAGTTTGAAACAGGATATGGACTGTCTTTCCCAGAGTCAGCCATCAGCTTTGCGTGGAAAACCTGTTTCCTCAGGGTTTTTTGTTGGTCTGTTGTTTTTTGTTTTGTTTTGTTTTTTTTTTTCCTTTATTATAAGCACAAAATTGAGGATGTCACAGAAAATACCCCTATGCAACATTAAGAAAATACTTATCCTCTTGCCAGTTCTATTCAACCTGAGCTTTGCAAATACTTTATGTCCTTATCAACACAGCAATCTCCTCCAATCGTAAGGAAGGGGAAAAAATAAAAAAGAGAGAGGAAGAGATGGTCAAATATGTGCTCTGAAGAGCTTAACAAGCTCTCTCAAATGATGTGACAATGAAATGCCAGATATTCATAGTCTGCAGTCACATGGTGAAGGTGTGGGGTTTGTGTCTCACTATTTCCAACCCTGAACTCAGATGGAAGAGCTTGCATTTACTTCTGGATCAAACTGAAGCCTGAAACACAACAAATCAGTATGTCTTAAGATATCTCAGTATGCCTTAATCACTTCATTCAACTTTTTTCTGATTAAGTTGACCTTTAGCTATGTTTTGTCCTTAAAGGATATGCAGGGGATCTTTGACAGAACATAAATCTGAAATCAGAACTTCTAACTTCCATTCAATTTCTTATCAACAGAGCTACATACATAAAGATTAGGTTGTTGTAGGATTATGGAAACATTTTTTTAAATCTTGATGTTTACATATACTTATGCATCAGTAAAAATTTACTCCAAATTCAATAGTAGGAAAAGAATATATTTTAAAAATCTCCTCAATATTGTAATAGGCAATAAAAATATATATTTGGGTGGCATATCAGTGTCCAATGAAATAAACTAAAAGCAACAACATGAATTATAAGTATTGTTCAAAAACAACCTGCTAGTTAAAAGAGTGACATTTTGTAGAGCAACTTATGAACAATGAAAATACCTATAGAAACTAAAATGGGCAAAATTATTCAATAAATGGAAGGAAGAAAGTTACTGGAAGTAAACAGAGATCCAGGACTTCTTTTTTCTATTTGTAGGTTAACTATAAACAATTTTCTTCTTTTTTCTATTTGTAGGTTAACTATAAACAATTTTCTTAGTTCTTTTCCCTCTGTCATTCCACACAGTAATGTAACTGTGTAGTTTGCAGCAAATATCTCAATTTGTACTCCTCTGAGTTATTGTAATACAAATAAACTCAAAATATAATCCAAAACTAAGTAGTTGCTTATTGGAAATGAGTTTCCATATGTATGTTCATTTTTCACAGAGCATGATTATTATAGCAAAACTTGAGCATGTGGTGTTTCCTCCCCTTACAAAGTATGATCACAATTACATATGTTTTTAAATGTTAAGTCAAACTCTCTGAAAATAAACTTACTGAAGAGTACCAGAAGCACAGACTTACATGTCTGTTTTCTCACTTACTCTTGTGAGAAGTCTGCTTTTTATTTTCAAGGGCATGTAAACAGACAATAGAGAAAAAGACTTTTTAAAGCATTTTTATAAAAAGAAATATAATAGGGATTTATACAGGATGAATAAATTGAACCATGCCAAAGCAGCTAGCAAAGGAAATTCAACCAGAGAAAATGAACTTTCTCAAGGTATACGGAAAAACAAGTTGCAAGCAGCCTCATCCAAAATTTCAGAGACTATAATTAGGTACTAAATCTATTACATTTACACTGGAAAACCTCACCTGCCATGCCCTCATGCTCCCAAAAGAAGAGTATACCAAAAACAGAGATCCATCCTTCCTTCCCAAAAGAGTATACCAAAAAAAGTCCTTCCTTCCTTCCTTCCTTCCTTCCTTCCTTCCTTCCTTCCTTCCTTCCTTCCCTCCTTGAAAAGAGAGAGATGCAAAATGCCCTCATTTTCTGGATATGGATTACAGAAAAATGAAATGCTAAGGAGGATTTGGAAAAAGGTCATTACAAAGGAAATGAAGCTTTAGGGGGAAATGGAGAATAGGAAAATTATCATCAATATGTAAGTATAAACTTTGCTTGAATAACTAACTCAGCAAGGAGAATTGCAAGAAACCTTTTGAAAACAATCAATATTATTGTTCAAAAACCCAGCTCCTCATTTCAAGTGCACTGATTTTACTTAGGTCTTAGGCCAGTAACTGATCAAAATTTGGTCTAAAATACTTAAATATTTTCTAACAATTCATTATGGCAGCAAGTAAGGAAAACTCATTGAAGCTATAACCATGTTTTTGAAATTGTTCTCAAAGCATCTATATTTTTATAGATTGCAAAGGGATGAAAAGAGCTGCAGTAAAAGGAAGATTTATTAAAGAAAGACTAAACATAGTAACATATGCTACCATGATGACAGTAAAGAACATAAATAAGCAGAAGAGAAAACACAGTTACCCAGTTCTTGCTATTTTTAATAAATATCACTAACAGGGTAACATCCAACTGCCAAAAGAAAGGAGGTTGTTATACTTTGTTACTACGTCTGGCCCTGAGTTGCCCTTCTAGAAGAGCACAAGTTTCTTGTAGATTCAAGGCCTTATCTGCCTGCTCCTGAAGTCTTGGATATCCTAGGATGTGTGAAATAGCATTAGATCCTGTTATTTATGAATCTGAATCACTTGCAAGCTATTAGTAGAAATGTGTGTGAGCTCTGGGTACTTACATGTTAAGTAACAAAAGTAAAATCAGTAAAAGAGAAAATCATAGTGTGCTATGCTCACATAAGACTTTCAGCTCAGGGAACAAAGAGAAAATACTAGAAAGTTCCTTCAAGAAAGGTGTCTGTATACAAGTTCTTTACTAGCAGTAAATATGAAGAACTTAGAGTTAAATCTCACCTCTGACTGCTGACTCACTGTGCAGTAAAACAAGCTACTGGTGTTTCCTTGATGTTCGAAAAGGTGTTCTTGTTAGCTTTCATTCTCTTCAGTTTTTTACATATTCTGCTAGCTATTTCAGAGTTCTATTTTATTGAACATGCTTAACAGAATAGAACCTTTTTCAGATTTCAGAATTGGCTGAACTTCAATAAACCCTGACTATTTATGGCCAAGGTTGTAACTACATTTTGTCCTGATCTTTTAGCTTAGTTAAACCCTTAGTAAGGATTATTCTCCTGCACAAAACCTGTACTTTCTTTATATACTGCACTTCTGTTTTTTCTTCTTTCAAGAATACCAGATGGAAATAAACCAAAGAATAGTTGCATGCCTGGTACACTAATATTTTTATACTTCTGCATTTGAGTTAAGCAGATGGGGGTTAGGTAATTCTGCATGGATACTTCTCCAAAACCAGTTCAGATAAGGTATATATTCTAAATTCTAAAATAATTTCCTCTGTGATCTGCTGCAGAAAAAATATTCACTCACCCACTATTGATTGGAAATGTTTTTGTACATCTAATCAATAAATGAGTTAATATGTGTTAAACCAATCCTCTAGACTATTTGCCTTGCTCAGCCTAACTAATACAAAGCTGTGAGTGATTCATTTCAGAGCAGCAGTACTACGTGAAAACCAGACTGGTGTCTTTTTAATGTGAGTGTCTGTGTGTGCTTATAAACACAAAATGTCATTAAAAATATTTCCCCCCATTTTAAGATTAGTTCTATTGACTCGTAATAATGATCTCTAGATACTCATCTGACAAATGGCTGGCTTTTTGGTTTTTGTGTTTTTTTGTGGTTTGGTTGTTTTTTGGTTTTTTTTTAACTGTGAAAGATTTGACCTGGTTTGTTCATCTATAAATACACTTTTTGGTGCTGTAGACACAAATCTGCATTTGTTTTAGCTTTCATCCCTGCTGTGTTTGTGTAACACAGTGTGATATTCACAAACAGAAAGAAAAGAGATTGAAGAACATTTGGTAGTGTCATCTAGCATTTTAAATACAGCAAAGCAAATAAATTAGTGACCACTTCATCAAGTGCTAAATTCAGTATGGCTGAAATGGAACAGAGAGTGGGCCAGAGAGAAAAAAATTCTTTGGTGGAAAAACAATTCATGTTGTTGACAAAGGAATAGGATGAGTGCTACTGAGTTCTACTGAACTGATAATTTTAAACTTATATTCCATACTAGCATATCTGATGTAGCTCCAGCTTAGCAATAATTATAAGGAATTTTGCCACAACAGAATGTAATCTCATCAAAGGAGTCTGAAAATCTTTATCTCTGCAAAAAAGGAAGGTGACAGTCTTAAAAGATCTAGAGCCACAGAAAAATTCAGAGAGAAATTTTGAGTTCCAGAGTCTTATTTTAATCACAGTAAGACAGAAGTAATTATTTTTGAAAAGCAGCCAAACCCATTATTTTTTTAGTTTCAAAATGAAAACTAAAATTCTCTATTATTAGTCGTATTGTTATTGTTATTATTTATGTGAATTATTCCTATTTTTTATTCCTCTGCTGGTGTATATGTTGCTTATATCAAATTTTTATGAATATTTTGCCTACCTAATACCATTTTGCAGAGTTTTCAATGATTAATTAGAAGTGGATTTTTAAATCAGCTTCAGAAACAAAGCATGGAGGACAAGCGGCTGGCACTAAATGACTCTTAAGATCTCTTCTGATCCAAACAACTTTATAATTCTGTTACATGAAAGGAATTTCAGGATGCTCCTACTCACAAGTTCATGTGGATACATCCTAGTCACTATTCATTTCCCACATCAGAGAGTTTCCAAATACCGAAAATTTCAATTATAGTAATAACACCAAAGATCTACCCCCTTATTTAATCTATTTTCTGCCCTTCATAACCTCAAGGTATTGTGAAAGAAAGTGACATCATTTTCTGGCATCACACATGGGAAAAAAAATTATTCCCCAAGTTATCAGACAAAAGATTTTGAAAGATGGCTGCTTTGTAGCTGAAGAACTCCTTTCAGAAGGATTTGAAGAATATGATTTGCTTTATATTAATGAACAGCATGATTTATTTTACAGTATATGCGCATAGTCACATATCATTGTTACTCTTGAGGGGAAAATAAGGTGGACACTGACAAGCAGGGACTGAAGCACAGCTAATATTATTCCCTGCAACATACTGAGTAGAAAATAGCTGAGGCTTGCATTGCTGGAAGGTGGTATGCACTGTTACCTGCAAAAGAACAGGGAAAAATGCCCAAATCATTATTGAAAACTGAAAAGAAACCCCACCAAACAACTGGTGTAGAGCCATTAGAGATTAAAGATCAAAATATTTCCATTGAGTGCTATTGCAACAGTGTAGTCTACTAGTGGAAAGCAAAGCAGTTAAAAATATCAGTTACTTCCTTATCTGCAAATTGTTCATAAATTAGTGATGTATTTCTTTGCAAATAATGATATTTTCAAAAATTTTCCAAAAAAAAATACAGCTAAAAGCAATTAAAACCTATAAACTAACAGATTGATTGTGTGGTTGATCATATAGTACAATGTCGATGGTTCAGACTGAATGACCCAACTTTAAAAGATAGAAACAGCAAGAAAAACATTTGAACATCTTTGGGAAAAGAAACTAAGGCTTTAAACATGAAAAAGACATAAAAATCATTTTCTCTCTTTTAAAAAGAAGATGTTTTGGAAATTATGCTCAATTTAAAACTACTTCTCTTCCCTCTAAAGAGTAAAATGGAATAGTCACCATCTCTACCAGAACATTTGCTTCCTGTTACAGTGATCACCAAGATGTGAAAAATACCATCAGTTCCAGCTCAATACTCCAGTTTTCCAAAACTGTCAAAACCATATTCATGCAAAAGAAGTATTCATACAAGCATAATGAAACAAACTGATAGAAAATGGCACAAACATAACCACGGGCAGTGGTGCCCAGCTCTTGAACCCTCATTAAGATACATGAACTCAGCCTGTAAATTTTCTCTCCAAAATATGCAGTGCCTATTCTCACACTGCAAATTTTGAATCAAATAAAGTTAGCATCTAGTAGGCCTTATAAAGTCTCAGAGCAGACTTAGACTTTGCAAGCAGGTTGCCTATTTCAGCAGTTTAGAAATATTTGCAAGCAGAATTTTATCATCTCAAGTATTATTTTATATGGTCTAGGAATCACAATTGTACTTGCATTATCTATACATTAATATCACCTTTATTTATTGCAAATAAAGAATGGTGAAATTTGTAGAAATATCCCTTTTAACTTTTTTTTAATTCTACACCTAAATTTAGTCTATTTTTTTAGATATAGTCCAGTGCATGTGTAATAACGCATAAAATTTTGTTTAACATAATTAAAAGTGTGGAGTACCCACACATCCTCAGGAAAACAGGTTGGTTATTTAGACCAGGAGCACAAACTTTCTTCTTTTGCATATAATCTAGTAGGTAAAGTAATTGCAAGGAAAGAGAGATATTCAGTTCAATTCCTTCTTCAGTTTGAACTGAAGTTTTTTGAGAAAAAAAAGTTTATTTCATAGCATTAAGGTTGGAAAAGACCTCTATGATCACCAAGCCTAAGGTCAGTGAGCACCACCACAATGTTCACCATAAAACCATGGCCTCAACTGCCATATCCACTTGTTTTTTGAACCCTTCCAGGGATGGTCACTTAACCACTGCCCTGGGCAGCCTGATGCAATGCTTGACAACCCTTTCTGTGAAGAATTTTTTTCCTAATATCCAATCTAAACCTCCCCTGGCACAACTTGAGATCATTTCCTCTCTTCCCTGCCACTTGTTACCTGTGAGAAGAGACAAACTCCATCTCCCTACAACTTCTTTTGGTGGTTGGAGAAGTGATAAGGTAGGCCTCATGCACCTGGGGAAGAATCATTCTTGCTAGCCATGTAAAATTTCTGGGGACAGAAGGAAAAGAGGGAGCACACAAGGTGGTGATCTGGACATGGAAAGATAGTACTGGGATTTAGTACTTTAGTACTTTATTTGGGATTATGGCCACAGTAACCAGACCATATAAAATGTACCTTCAAGATCAGTAATCCAAAATTGGTCTGGAAATCAACTGTAGTCTTTGTAGTCTACCTTAGACATTGATCACCAGAGTATTTCAAAGATCTTAATCAGTGAATATTAGATAAAATATATTGATTAGTATCCTGCAATACACCCCAGAAAAGAAGTTTGTTCTCCTTAACAGCACACTCAAAGCATAGAAACCTTTTGAACAGAGCTCAAGAGATTTCAGCTCAATCTACAGTAGACAAAACTCCTGCACATACTCTTGGTTTCCAAGTCATATTTCAAGAAGGATGAAAAGAACACCTCACTGAGACCTATCATATGTTCAGCCTCCTGAAAAAAAGACTGTTACAAGTTTTAAATTATTAAATTATTTTAAATTATTATAGGCAATAAACTTTATCATTTTTTTGAATTTCTGTCTTGGACATTGATAACATTTTGTGTGAAAGACCATTTTTATCCAAGATTAGGGAAAGGAAAAAGGAAGGAATAAAAACATAATCACACCTTTTATGACTGCAGTTTCCCAGGGCTGCACTGTACAGGAACTTGTGTGGCAATTTCTCCACAGAACAGGGAATTGTGCTGCACAACCTCTTGTCAAGCGGCTGCACACATTGACCAGGGGATCAAGTTCAGGACACGAGATATAAAATAAAACCTGGACCATGTTTTAAGTTTGTATTCAGTAACATAAGGAAATACACAACAACTATACTAAACTCTGGAGTGGGAAAAAAAAAAAGTAAAAGAACACATCTAGAAAAAAATAGTTATGGAACTTTGCAAACATTTCAAACCACAAATTCAAATGACAATCTAGATGCTGTAAAATTCCAGCAGGTATCAATGTGCTAAAGAAGGAACCTCAGTTTTGCTAAAAAACAAAAAAAACCAAACAAAACTCTATTTGAAATGTGATAGCAAATTCCCATGATTTTCCCCCTTTCTTCAAATACTCTTCAAAAATAAAATTTAATCTTTGTCTGATATCCAGTATAATCAGTCCAACTTTCAACTTGAGAAGCAGATATTGTACCCAAGTGACTAAAAATCCATAAGAAAACCCACAAACCCAGCAAATTATGCTGCTATCAGACTTCAGAAACTGGAGTTCAGAGACCATCATATTTGTGGCAGATCTTTGTCGAAGATGGTGGGTTTAGTGGTTTAGAGAAATATCAAATTCTGTCATGAAGAATTTCACATCTCCTCTTTACAGTTAATTCTCCACATTTTCCCTGATTTCCTCTAGCCTGTGACACAACCACATGGAGACAGTGATTCCAATATATCCAGTTCTCCATCGATTGCCTTTTCAGGGGTTACATGTTATTATCTCCAAAGTCTGCATTTTCTTCAATTTAAATCATGCAATACAGTCATGAGGTGAAAACTCATGTTTTGTTGACTTGCTAATTAAGAAGTAGATAGAATACTTGAGACATGTGTTACTAAACTTTTTTGTTGTTGTTGTTCCTGTCAAGAAGTTTAACACAATTTTTTGAAAGCTTGGAAATGCTAGCTGTTACATTTTTACTCATATTTATTCATTAGAAAAATCAAAATTAAGCAAAGAAAATTGGCATATAGTTCTGAAAGACAGTTCTAGAATGAGACGGAAACTTGCAATCCCCTTAATTTCTATGTTTAAAGAATAATCAGTGCAGAGGAAGAATACCTAATTTACAAACGTTCATTCAATTCTTTGCTTATCAGCTAAGGTAGTCAGGAGGAATGTCATTATACAAAACTGATGTTTGCCTCAGTAGCAGAGGGAATGAGAAGAGAACACTTTATAAACACCTCCAAGGAATTGATAAGGGATGACTGCAGTTATCGGCATCAGAGGCACAGGCAAGGAGCTTCTCAGCCGTTGCTAATGCCACAGGCTACCCAATCACTCCATCTGTAATGACACCCACAGGAAAATATCTGGGACCATACTCTATGTACTTTCAAAACATCCAGCATTGAGCATTTCCTCCTCCTAAATATATATTGCAAAAGAGTTTCTATGGAACTATCAAATTAATTTATATACTCATAGTTCAGTGGATTCCTGACTGCTGGCTTCTTTCAACGGCTTAGAGTTGCTAGTACCTGGAAAATTTATTTTACTTCAGGTGGAACAGTTCTCTGTGTAAAAGGAGGATGCAAATTCTACATTGTATCTTATTAAGTTCCAGATGGTCACAGACAGCAGCACAGTGACAAACATAACCTTCCTGAGTAATTACAAATATACTAATAAGTACAGCATATACAGCATACCTGGACTGTTACCTTGACTGACTTTCTATGTGTGAATTATTTCTTCAGAAATGAAATAACTGTTGAATTAGCCCGTGGGTTTATTGCTTTTCTGACTCACACATACAGCTAATGGTTCTGATTCCCATCCTAAGAAATATGCATAGCACAGGCAGATTTTGCTGTACTGCAGCCATGGCAGGGCTGTTTAAGCAAATGAAAATGTCTCCTTAAGAGCTGGTTCCTTTCTGTGCTTGTTTGCATCACAGAGAAATAGAGCTAATGCTACGCTCCTATGAGTTCTTTATGCATTCTGACAAACCAAACGAGGTTTGTCAGGAGAGGCTCTAGGCAGCATGGAACTGCTGCAATTTTACATCTCATTGATTACCACAGTGGGAATTGAAAATGGTTCCCTGCTTTCGACATGATATTAAAAATACTGTTGCAGATCTCAGAAAAATATGCAGGTCCTTCAATGCAGGGAGAACTTTGTACAGCATTATTTCCTCTTGAATTTGAGTCAGGCCCATCTGACCTTTATGAAGGCTAATAATAAAGCAATAAGGTGACACGCAGTAAAGCATGTCATTTCTGTGAGTTGCTCTGCAAGAGGATACATGAAACAAAAGGGCAGTTCAATACCCTTAGGCTTTGGGGATCTGTTTTGTGGTGTGTGCACCCTGTATACTGCTGGCATTACACAGAGTATGTGGGAACTCACATGTCACAACAAACAATACTAAAAGAACAAGGCCTAAAAACAACCGTAAGAAAATTAAGATTTATTATTACTGTCACACTGCCTTTGTCATTGGCTGGTTTGATATGTTGGAGAAGTTTTCTATGAATTTTTCAGAAGAACGATTATTGCTTTTACACAAAAATCTCAAATCTTTTCTGTTCCCATGTCTTCAGTGAATTATTTTTGCTGGATCCAGCAGTCCCTGTCCACAGAATGTTACCATTTTTGTAAGGGACAGACTCACATTCTAAGCACAGCAAAACAACCCCAAAAGCACAGAGAATAATCTACAGTGACAGCAGTAGAAGTTTGTTCTACTCAGAGATTGCAAATGACATATGTAGTACCATGTGCTAAGCAAGCTGTGACAGTCACTAACCCTTTGAGGTGCCTAGCAACCCTCAGCAGCATTCAGGAGGAAGAGATTTTCAGCACTCAACATAATTAAATTCCTAATAAAACTGTTTACTCAGAATCCTAGCAGCCCTCAGTGGTCTCTAAAATCAGTCAGAGTGCACATTTAGCACAAGACCAAGACATTGGTGTTCTGGTTTAGGGCAAATTTGGGAGGAAATTTACTGCAATCACAGCATCAAAAAAAAATTAATTTACAAAGGAAATATCTGTATTCAAAAATAAAGTCAAGCTTATAGAACTTCCAGTGGACTGGTCAACAAACTGGGAGTCAGAAGATCAAAGCTCTGAATTTCACCATACCTTACTGATATTTTTACTGTATTATATCTATATACAAATACCTATACCAGTGATTTACATTTACATAAAACTCAGATACATTTATACACACACCATATAAATGACAATTAGTATCACAGGCAACCTAATCAATGAAGTTTGAAATTATGCAAAAATTGAAAACCAAGTTTCAGTAAATTAAGGACATCTGTGGTATTCTCACCAGTAATATCCCATCACAGGAAGTTGGATGCAAAAATTAAACACAAGCATTTCCAGTGACTCACATTAGGACATACTGGGATCCATGTATCAGCTAAAACTAAGTTTGTATGATAAAGAAACATGCCATTTAATAAAATAAAGAAGCAAAAATTCAAATGGCACTCAAATACTACCAAGAAGTCAATAAGAGCTAAGCTACACGTGAGGACAATTGGTAGCTTGAAGGGTAGCAGAACAGGAATAGAAAATCCCTCTCGCACTCCAAAGGTAGCTTTTGAGAATTCACAAATATCTTGTCCTTGCTTGAAAATAATATGATGAAGGCAACAGTCTGCCTAGAAATCCAGTAAGTAATCTCAGTAGTCATCTTAAGGACATAAAAGACTAAGAATAAATTTGTATTAAAAAATATTGTCTTGGATTTCTTGATCCTTTGATATAAAGCAAGATAAAGACAAATGAAATAAAGCCAAATTATATGGTGATGGGACAAGCCTCCTGAGTCCACTTGAAAAAACTGATTTTTCCAGAACAGAAGTTGTCTGCTAGCCAAACCCAGCAAACATTTAATTTTTCTGCAATGAGAAACTCTTTCACGCAAAACTTTGTGAGGTGTACAATTGCCTTTGTGACAGCTGTTCTCACCTGCTGGTTATTGGTTTGCTGGAAAGGCATTAATATGATCTTTAATAGTAATGGAATCATTATCACCCCTGGGGTTTTTACACATACATTTACAACCTTAGTAACCTATGATCTACAACTTCACACGGTGATGGTGCTTTATAGAACAAAACTCATTGCAAACTTTTTGGTATACTGAACACAAAGAATATGCTTTTCTATGTTTTGGGTTTTTTTAATTTTTGTACATGCCATGTATCCACATAAACTAAACCTTCTAATACCAACAGCAACTTACATATGTGAGACATAGAATATTTAAAATTTAAAAAAAAACCAAAAAGATAAACCCAGAAATAAATAAGTACTTGATAAATGTCAATTAATTATAACAGTTTCTAACACCAATAAAGAGTTTTAGATTGGCTATTCTTCAGTATAACTGGCTTCAGCTGTTCCAGAAGGTCATCAGCTGCTACGAAATGCCTGACCTGATGATAACAGTCACTGAGAGTTCTGTAAAGAAAACAGGGAAATGGTAATTTCATTAGTATAGCTCTTACACAGAGCAGTGTATTGGAATACCATTGAGTCACAGAAAGGCTGAGGTTGGAAGTGACCTCTGTAAATCATCTGATACAAAACCCATTTTCAAGCCCCCAGATGAGGTGGCCTCTGGCCCTGCGCTAGTGCAAGGGGTTTTTCCTCCTCAGGTAGTGAACTTTGTATCTCTCTGTGTTGAATTTCATAAGGTTCCTGTCAACCCATTTCTCCAGCCTTTCAAGATCCCTCTGGATGGCAGCACAACACTCCGAATATGCATATATAACACATTCTTGGGTCACTTGTTTAATACACTGCTAGTTTTGTGACTTCACCTTTTCTTTTTCTTTATTTCTTCCCGTGAAATATAAAAACATTAACTTTCCCCTTCTTCTTTTGCCATTTTCTGAATTGATAATGTATGCACTATGTGGCTTTTTAGCAGAGACTGAATGTTTTTCTTACTTTCTGGGAAGTATCTATCACATTACAAATGCTGCTACAAGAATAAAACACTGCAGCTTGGGCCTATTAGCCTCACAACGGATACTCTTCATCTGAATGCAGTAAACCATATTAAAAAAGTGATATAATAAATGAAACATCTGTAATCTTGGTGCTCTACTGAAGTCTCAGGGTCTAAAGGGCTGAATTATAGCCAAAAAGATTTTTTTTGTTATTGTTTTGGCTGGTTGGGATTTTTTTGAAAAAGAAATAAACTAAGGCACTAAAGTTCTGATTTTGGGTACCCAGTGATGAAAACCTTATGGCCTGAATTCAGGGTTACTGAAGTCTCAGTGAATTCAAAGTTAGGCAGCATCAGCATTTTGTAAATTCAGACTTTGTAGGTACTTAAACTTGGTTACTTGCATACTATCACATCCAAAACAGAAAATTAAATAATGTATGGCAATCCACTCCTTTGAAAAAGGATTATGTAATTTTAACCACCTTTTAAGAAGTGGAATGAATGTAATCAGTGAAAATCAATAAAATATCTCATAAATGGAATTCTACATAATTTTAAAGTTTTATTACACTATTATTCACATTATTTTGTATTTAAATGAATAAAAAATTAAATAAAGCAGGTATGAAGCTCTGAATAACCTTGAAACTTTAAACCACATATGCATTGTTAATATAGATAGAGTGAATCTCATTTATGCTGCATTAGTGGCAGTCTCAGTGTAAAGAAAATCTCTAGAAGAATGTTTCAAAGCTAATTGACAAACATACAGATTTTCCCTCAAATTTGCCTCCAGGCTAGAGGAAAACCAAAAACTTGTCCTTTGCCCTGGCTCTTTTCTACTGACAATGAATGATGGCCTCTGAGCAGGAGATACTGCTGGTCACCACAGCCTTGATCATGAGTATGGCTGGCACCTGAAGGAATTTTGGATTCAAAACATTATTGGATGACAAAGAAATTTTACCAGTACATCTGGTAAAAAAATATCACATTATCTTAGTCCGTCATCGTCTTCATATGCCTTACATAAGTCTGATGCAATCATGGGTGCAAAGGCATCCTAAGTCTAAGCAACATTTTAACCAAAATGATAATGACAAGCAGGATATTCAGAGATGAAAGAGTGACCAGAGCAGTTCATTTTAGAAGGACAGATTAGCCCAACATGACTAAATTAAAAAAAAAAAAAAATGATTTCGCGACTATCTGAAGGTTACAGATCTTGAGGAAGAAAATTTAGCATGATACAGCAAAAATGAAATGCCAATAAAACAACAATAATATGAAATGAAGGTAATAAGCTGAATAGCAGCAAAACACTTCATGAGACTGAAATCTACCCAATAGAGACATAATTCTGTATGGCAGGAACATTTGGAAATAGAGTAGACAAAGCATGAGGCAGCATGAAACAATTGTGTACTGATGACACAGAAGGCTAAATCATCTATATTTGCCTTTTTGTCTTTGAGATTACTTCTTCTAGTCAATCATTCTGGAGCACCACTACATTTTAACACCTCTTTCTTTCATTTTCTTTCTCCCTTCCTCTTCCTTTTGAAAGCACTATCAAAATAGATGTGACCTCATTTCCCTTCTTTTTCCTCTGGCTTTAAAGGAACAATCTGTATAATCACTATGTTTACCCGAATGTTTTCACATTTGGTTCTTTATATCTGAAAACCTATTTTAAGCAACATCTGGACACAGTGTTCAACATTCCTCTCTTAAAATGTAGTTTTCTGTAATCACATGATTTTTATAAGGTCACCTATTGCAAAAGTCAGTGACCTTATAAAAAAGTAGATGAATGAGTGAGGAAAGATTTGGGCTGGAGAAAATGTTAAGTATCATGACTGTTTACCACGAGCATACATCCATATACAAAGTTCATTCACAAAGAATAGACTGAGGCTCTTCCAAAGAGAGCAAAAAGCCTAGAAGCCTGCAAGCATTTTAGAGAAAAGATTTATTATTAGTACAAGTCTAGAAAATATTATTCAAAAGTTCTTGATGACAGAAGAAAATAAATGCTTCTTCTCTCTCATTAAAAAAAAAAAAAAAGAAAAAAATCAAACCAGTTTTGGCTTTACTGGGAAACTATTTTAAATACAAGAATATCTGTACATGTTTGTTGAAATGCTCTATATCTGCTAACGAGGATGTATAATGAATTTCTATGACTTTTTTAATAATATCCATTTTTTTTCCAAGAATTTTTTTTCAAACATTTTTACAACAAAGAAAAAGGAGAAAAAACCCAAAATAGATAGTTACTACTATCCTAAGAGCATATTTTCTGCCAATAGCTGCTAATATTTAAATTCTTTTAAAGAAGTTATGCCTCTTATGAAATGTTTATCACTTTTTCAATACAAAAATTTTTATCTATTTTGAGTCTCCTGTAACAAGTGTCTGAAATACAAATTTTTTTTATCTCAATCCTCTTAACATTGCCACTATTACATTCAATGTTAAGAAATGGAAATTTCATGTCATTCAATAAAAAGTCAAAGTTTTTGGTCCCAATGAAATAAATAATAATAATAAAAAAATATTTCCACATTTTATTTACTTTGATTAACTTGACTTTCACTAGTAGTCTACAATTGAGGGACTATGAAAAAGCTTCAACTGCCTTTTGTTGGAGTACATGCAATAAAAAAAAATCTCCATATAGAGTTATTTAAAAGACTTGATGATATTTAGTGTATAAGAACATGGCTTTTTAATGGAAGTAAATCTTTCCCCAGTTGTTTCTTCAGATATAATAAAAAGTGAGGCATAATTTAAACTTTTTTTTTTTAAGTCTCAGCAGCTCTTATCATCCTTCTCACTTTGGTTGATAGTCTGAAAGTATGATTTAAACTCATATATTTCACCCTCTCTATAAAATTAGTCTTAAATACTGGTGAAATTCAGCAATTGGCAGAATGCACTGAAGACACAAGAATGGAATAAGGGGTACTGCATATCTGTGACTGTTTGGGGAAGAAGATGTGATAGAAAAGTTTACAAAATAAAATATTAAAAAGTAAACAAGGAATAAGTAAATACATAAATAAGTAAATAATGAGGTAAGAATAAACCAAACTAAAATAAGTAATAAATAATAATAACAAAGTAAAACATAAATAACTTGTGGTACTACAATCTCATGTCCCACTGATACTTTGTATATGATAGGAACATGCCGAATGAAGGAACTCTAGACAGAAGAATGTACAAAAGTACTTGGAATAAAATTCAGCTTTGTATCCCTGAAAAACTACATGTACTAAGCTAAGTTTGGAAAAAACATCCCAAAGAATGCAATTGAAGGATTGCTGGTTCCCAGTAAACACTAATCTAGTTTGAATTCCAAGATCTTAGAATTTTTGTTCTCTTGTTTATAATACAATGAAAGGAAACTTTGAAATTAAAAGTCATTTCAAGCAGAAGCCTGCCCCCCAAAAAAAATCTCCAAAAACAAACAACAGAAAACAAACAAACAACCCCAAGCCAACCACAATATTTGTATTCACTTCTGATGAACAGTAAGAAATGT
>VXBB01001947.1:3156-15243 GCA_013399915.1 Illadopsis cleaveri
TATTTGGGACCCCATCTTGTTTTCTGGGACACTGCAGTCAAATCTGGATCCACTTGGAAAACACTCTGATCTTGAACTGTGGGAGGTGCTGGAACTATGTGACTTAAAGGATTTTGTCCAGTCACTGCCAAAGGAGCTCCTCCATGAGATTTCAGAAGGTGGTGAAAATCTCAGGTACATAACCAAGAAAGTGCTAATGCTGTTATTTTCCAGTGCTGTAAAACTGTGTGATCCTTCCTGAGAATTTGCTTCAGAGAAGGTATCAGGATAGAAATGACACATTTCCTGTCGTTCTTAGTAGAACTATTCTGGTAGTGCAAGTTTCTTTGAGGTGACCAACTGGTCACAGTGGTATAAATTCTGATGGCCTGTGCTGTATGGGAAGCCAAGGGAGTAGACTATTTTCAGCTCAAGTATATAAGTAAGTGTAAAGAAGGGAGGCGTGGTGTTGCAATTCATGCAGCACCTCATTAGATTTGCATAGAAAAGTGCTCATTTATTTAAATTAAAAAAAAAAAAAACAAACCAGCAAAAAAACTCTCCAAAAAACCAAAAAATAACCAAACAACCCCCCCCACCCCCGCCCAAATTTGAAACCCACCAAAGTGCAGAGAGCTTATTCTTTTGTTCTATTTTCTTAGGCAAAACAACTCAGTTTTAACTTTAAAACATTAACCCATAGTTATGCAAGGAAGGTGACACTTGAAGTAAAAGAACTCTAAACTGAGGAGACAAATATCAAAGCTTTCAGCAGCAAAGGGACAGGTCTTAAATAGTGTACTGAATATCAACCTGGATTTTTCTGACAGATCGTTTTCAGGAGGACATTTCTAGAAGGTTCATACTACAGCTAACATATAGAAGTATCCAAACTTTTACACTGAACATTATTAAAAAGTGGTTCAGCATTCAGTCTGGCTCGTACCGAGTGCCCACTATAATGTGAATATAGAAACTGAAGACTGGGTTTAAGATTCAAAGTTCAGCCATGGATGTTGAAGAATCCTACCTTAACTGCTATTGGTATGCTGAGCAAGAAGAATGAAAATTCCAAAGCAGGATGAACATATTTCAGTAGCTTTTTCAGAAGCATAAGGTGTTGTTAGGAAAGAAATACAGACATGCTCCAAGGTAATCTCAGCTTTATCTTTTGCTCCCTTTCCTCCACGCGCCTGACTTGCCTTTCTCAAATGTATTTTTAAGAGTGTTGGGCAGAGACAGCTGCTCTGTCTGGCCTGTGCTTTGCTATGAAAGAAAAATCCTGCTCCTAGATGAGGTGGCAGCTTTTTTTTTGACATGGGAACAGATAACTTTGTGCAGTCCACCATCAAAGAGAGTTTCACAACTGCACAGTGTTAACTATAGCCCACAGGTTACACAGTCATGGATTCAGTGAGGTAAGTTTTGATGTGCCATCTGAAAAATAAATTACTTCCTTGAAATGCATTCCCATAATCCAGAGATACCTGTACCAGGACTGGAAAATGTGGCTGAGGAGCTGATTTTTCTTCTGTAATCTTTCTGCTCTTGTATTGTCGAATGCTTGTTCTGGATGCAGGAAGGGTTCTAGAACATGATACACCACAGGATTTGTTGCAATGAAAAGGTGCCTGTTCTGAAATTGTTGCAGAGGCTGGGACAAGAAGATAAAGAAAACTAATGAGTGAATTCTGAAGGAACGCTTGAGGGATCTCTGGCATTCCATATATATAGGTGCAATATTTTATATTCCATATAAAACAACTGACTCAAGAGCTGCTCGCAGCATTGCTGTTTACTACAGCTACAATCTGTATATATTGATCAGGTTTCTTAAAATTCAGATTTTATACAAATCACTTTTTTTATCGTATTGGCACTGAGACAACAGAATGAAGCAGGGATTTTCATGATGTGTGTTAAAACTGTTGCATTACTAAAGACTGATCAAAAAATAGATCTTGCTGATGACATGCTGGTCTTAATTAACTTGAATGAAGTTGCTCTGACATTATGCTCATTTAGTTAATAATTCTCATTACACATTCAGAAAAAAACAAAAGTGCTTGTTGTGTGGACACAGAGATAGATGTCACTTGGGGCTGATTTTTAGGATATGCACATCCCCATGTATACTTAGGTAGTTCTTGAGGCAATAAATGTGCCCCATTAAGTCAGTTTTCCTTTTGTGATTTCTGAAAAACGGAAAACCACATCTTACATATTTAATTGAGCATTACAAAATCCCATTGTGAAAGAATCCCAAAAAAATGCAGTCAGGCGGAGCTCTCTCTTTGCTAGTAAATATTAATGTAAACCTCCATACTCATTACAGAAACAGGACAGGTTATATACACTTACCTGTAGTGTCAGCTAAATGTATCTGCTTCTGTAGGCCACATAAATAGTCATTTCCATTTTTATTGCAGTTCCTGAAGCACTTGACATTTAATACCTACACAACCAATGTAATCAGTCTTAAGGTAAGATCCCCATCAACTGCTTAAAAAACCCAACAAATTGAATAAAGTTCCTGGGTACAGCCCTGTTATATTAGTTTAATATTGACAGCTGGTGTATCAAGTACAATTTTTATTCCTTGCCCAAGACAAAGTTTTGGGCACATAGGCTAGGGGAGGTAGCCTTCAGAACCTCAGGAACCAATCCCTTTTGCAAGGCCCAGAGAAAACAGTCTGAGTAGAGGCATCAGTGCATGGTAATTTTTCCTTTATTTGCTTTTATTTATGGGGAGGGCTTTCTGTGCTTACTGCCAGGCCAGTGTAACCTTTCACTTTCATCCACCTTCAGACTGCAGCTGGGAGAGCTGCAGACTGAGCAATGGCAAAGCCTGAGAGAAAAGAAAATGCTGGACTTAAGTGTCAGCAAAGCCCTTCCTTCTCCTTCAGCAAACTGTATCCCTCACATTTGGCTGTAACTTCAGAAAAGGGGGTGCAGTGTAGGCAGAAGCAGCAGAAAAATGCTCCTGCTTTGTTTCCATGCAGCCATAGCTTCCCAAAGCAAACCCCTGACCTTCCTCCTCCAAACAGGAATTCCCTGAGCTTCCTTCATATCTGGGGTTTGGGTTCCATTNACACGTTTCTGCATTTTGAAACATTTATGTAACACTGTAATTGTTCAGGCTGTGCAGACCTTATAACAGGACTACACAGATATAGGAACTCTCTCACAGCTGACACAACCTCATTTTCTGTGCTTCAAAGGAATCTGAGGAAGATAGAGAATTTCCTTGAGAAAGTGAAAGAAGACAGATCCAAGGGGTAGAAATTGCTTTTATTAAAAAAATCTAAAATGTTACTTATAAAATACATTTCATCATCTGCACTGGGAAACAATCAGGGAACACACAATTGTTGAGGCCTCTTGATGCTTTCAGAATTTCAACCTGCCAAACAAGCCTTAGCTAGAGAAATTTGTTACACACCTACCAGCACAGGAAGTCATAAGGATTACAGAAAGATTTCAGTCTTCAAATATCAATTTTTTTACAGAAAGACTTTTGGTAAGCAGCCCATGTGCATACCTGGAAATACCCACTTAGTGCAGTGGACTTGTCTTTAAAATTCAATTGTTTGTGCCAAAATACAGTATTAAAAGATACAAAATAAATAATTCAGAAAAATTAATAAATAAGGATGCATTGTGATATCCAGTGTACAGTAAATTCTCTACTAAAAAATCCAACCTGTACAGAAATCTTAATAAATACCCTTTTGTGAATTTAGTTTTTAGAAGTAAACAACCTACCCTTCCCCTTCCAGTTCCCAGATTTTAATACTGATTTTAAGAGATTTAACTTCCCCAGGGTGAAGGAGAATGTGAAAGAAAAAGGTACTTTATTTGCTTTGAGAGTTTTAACAGCTCCTTCCTAACTTGTCCCCAAACTGCAAAAGCTTTTAACCATTTAAGTTCTCTGTGATGTGGTTCTGTTTCTATATAGGTCTGGCTGTTTTACACAGTGCATTAAAGAAATGAAGACCAAAATCCTACTGCAACTCCAGTGGATTTTGAGATGAACTTACAGCAGGGCAGGAGGAAAGGCCACAATGACTCTGAAGACGTTGGTACAGATGTTGAACACACACATTTATATCTGCAAAGCAAAGGCCCCCAACAGCAGCTGAGAACTGTACTGCACACTGGCATTCATCCCTGGTGTCACTGAAGAGGCACTTCTTTCACTGCAGGAGTTTTACTTACTGGAAGTTCCATACAGACTTAGTTGGGGTCACTTTCAAAGAGGCACAAAGGAAAAAAAAGAATCCTCAAATGAAAAAATCACTTTGGTTTTCGACTCAGGAAGATTAAACAGATGCCAGCAGTACTTTGGGAATCCTCTGTCAAGTTAAACAATGCTGATGGAATGGCTGTGTGCAACTATGATTCAATTTAAGGGGTTTTTAATTGGATTACTTCAAAGATGCATTTGGACAACAGCTATGCAAACAGCTGAATCAGCACAACTGATTTATGGCAGTGCCATACATCAGGCCTACTGCCAGGAGAGTAATAAGACTATTTTAATATAGTCATAGGTTAAAACAATAAATCAAAGCCCCACACTTTGTCTTAGCAAGGTTAATACAAAATTATTCTGGAGAAGACAAGAAAATCCTTAAAACCACCTGTTACTAGAGCTTACCTGATGAAGACTGGACTGATGGATGTTGAAACCAGTCTTAGCTGAATGACATGGGGTTTTTTGGTAGGAATTTCCAAGCAGATAATAGAATTCAGCTGGTGTTTGATTATTGCTTAATCCCTCCATAGAGAGAATGGTCATCAATTTGGGGGTTTTTTCTTATCAGTAGCTTTGTTCTCCTCACATATTTTCAAGATACCTGGATAGTGACCTATCTGCCTAAAAGAGAGTCCTAAGAAGTGTCACCTCAAACCCCAAGTTACAACACTGCTTCTTTCCCAACAGGACAGTTACAACCTCTGTTCAGTTTAGAGTGGGGATATGACAAAACTTAAACCACATAAGAACTAAGAAGCACAAGGCAGTTAGGTCAATTTTCATTTCCAAGGGCTACAGGAATTACATTTCATCCAGGCCATGCCTTCTGTCCCACACTTTCTCCCCAAGGACAGTATGGCTTGGGGTACTTCAGGGAGAAGATGTCACATACTTGTAAATGCAGAACGATGAAATTTGTGTTGGTCAAATTCAAGGGAAGACAGGCAAGTGTGGCTTCAAAATACATAAAATCACCATAGTTTTAAAATAAGGCAGGGGCAGGTAGGAATATTTGGCAATATACCCTCGTTCTCTGTGGAGAACATCAGTGGTAAAACAGCAGCACCTGTGTTTAACCATCACAGTCTGGTCAGGAATGAAGCCCTTGGAGACCAAGAAACTGCATTGGCAAGAGCTACATTTTCAATAAGGTTTCCTAATCATGGGACTATTTGCCATGGAGCCTCAGCAATACCATTATGCTGTTATGAACAGCAGAAGAATCAAGTGAATGCCTCAGTCTCATTTAAGCTGCAAGATGCCTTCAGGAAAAGTGCTTAAATGCTCAAATGGCTCAATCTAATAAATAAGTGTAAGCTGAACACTGCCAGTTCTCTGTGCATTAATGCTGCTTCACAGTCCTTCCAAGTAAATATGTTGGACCCAGGAATACCCCAGTACCATTTCATCTCAAACCTTTGGTCACACTCCCTTTATATTTTAAATACACACCGCTCCAGGATTTGCTAATAAAATTTAGCAAGAAAATGTGGGTGTGTCATCACTGGCATTTTCATCCAATACCCCATCTCCAAGTAAACACAGCACACTTCAGAACTTGTTTGTACCTTTAAAATAACATTAAGCTTTAGCAGGGGTAGGTGTCCAGTAACACCTAACTGTGTGGTGAACAGTTGAAACAGGTGAGAATTGAATAGAATGCAGCCAAGATTAGCTCCATTGCCAGTCAGATAAGCATGGATCCTTTTGGAGAGCTGGAATGCAACTGAGAAGAGTTTCTTTTCAGTTAAAATTAGTCTTCCTTAAATGCTTGTTAGGGATTTCTATAGCACTGACTTGGAGAGGCCAGGACCCAGCAAGAATTCCTGCCTGGATGGCTACACCTGTCACCACTGCCAGGTCGGGATCCACAGAGGTGTTGGGTTCCTTTCCAAAGAAGTCCCGAATAACTTCTCGTATTTTGGGAATCCGTGTGGAGCCTCCAACTAACACGATTTCATCCACTTCTTCTTTGTGCAGGTGCCCTTCCCGCAACACTTGTTCAATGGGCACAAGAATCTTCTCAAAAAGGTCCTCATTTAGCATGTCAAACAGCTTCCTAGAGATTTCTGTTTCAAACACAACTTTGACAAAGTTGTCCTCTGCTTGGGAAGTGTCTCCAGGGTTTTTCAGGCCTTCTGCATTTTGTGAGGCCTCTAGCACACTGTTAGTTTTTACCTGGTTTTTTGCAAGTTCTCTTGTAAGCTTGTTTGCTGGCAGAGTCAACAGCACCCTCAGTGTAGCTGCCTCATGGACAGTCAGGTTTAATTTAACAGCTTCCACGGCCTGTCTGAGGCGGTGAATCTCCTCCTTTTGTGTCGGCAGAGAACCGTACGTTTGACGGAGCTGATCATATAAATACACCATCAACCTCTGATTGAAATCCTGTCCTCCAAGTTTGTTGTTACCTGAAATTTCAGAATAGAAGGCATCAGGCAGAGCACCTTCAATGCCCCTGAAAGCAGCACACTGCTCCTCTTTCACTGGGAGAAGGTGCTCAAGGGCCAGAACAAACACAGGACCACAAGCACATAAGCTCACAGAGCTGTGACAACAGACAAAATTGCTGTCCTCTGCACACATGATGGATAATTTCCACTGTTTTGTTTTGACTGAAAACAGTAACTCAGTGGACCTCTAACTAAATCAGAGTGAAGCTGCTAAATCTTTCTTGCTGTTCCACTCTAACTGGACTGAGCAGCAGCTCACATCAGAACTTGCTTACTGACGGCAACACAGGCAGCTGGCACTGCACCTCAGAGCTGTGTGCATGCAGGTAAGCTGAAGCACAGCTGTCTTTTCACTACAGAGTGACCAAACATTGCTGCCAGAGCTCTGTGCCCAGGGATGAATCAATCATACACCAATCACAAAACTTCTGGGCTAACAGCCTGCACATTCCCAAACCCTGCCCAACTGAACTGGCACCAAACACAAGGCAAGGACCCACCAAAGAACTGGTCAGTGATCTGCCAATATTCCCACTTTGGGCAAAGGTGATAGAAAGATTTTGAACAACCCCAGTCCCCCAAAAGTCCAGTCAAAGTAACTGTAACATGCACCAGCATTTTATTAGTGGGCACAAAAGTTAATAGACATGGATAAAATGAAACCACAACTTACCCCTCTGGGTCAGCCAACACTTATGACTCTGTGGTCTTAATTGCTGAAACCAGCCACAAACCTAATTCTGCATGAAAATCAGCTGAGAATACATTTGGAAAACGCTCTGACATGCTTGGTGTGTTTTAAAAAGTCCCTCCAACAGTGACTTCAGGTGCACCTCACCTCCCACTCCTTGAGAAACAAAAGCATTTTTCTCACCTGCCATGGCTCGTGTGATGAACATCCCTCCCATCTTGTTCAACAGAGACACATCCAAAGTTCCTCCACCCAAATCCACCACCAGAACATTGAACACATCAGCTTTGTGCAGCCCATAAGCCATAGCAGCAGCTGTGGGCTCATTGATTACTCGCAAAACCGTGAGACCTATGAAGAGCAGAGACAACAAGCAACACTCAGGTACACCTCAGAAAACTGCAGTTCTTACATCAGAATGACATTTACCATTACTTGTTGGGGTTTTTTAACCACACTCACCTTAAGTTAGGTGTCAGAGCTAAAGGAAGTAGTTTCCTAAGCAGTAATATCCAATGAAACTTTTTCCTTACTTAATCCTAAAATAGTACTGCTTCAGCCTCAGGGTGAAATCATGAACCATAATGTGCCCAAATACACTGCTTCCAGAGAAACCTTGCTAAGTAGATTTATTTCATGCATTCTATTTCTGTTTAAATGATTGTCCAAGGGTGCTCTATATAGTCTCCCTATTTGTAGATTATAAAGAAGTCTATTTCCCCTGAAGTAAAACTTACTTCCAGCCATCTATGTCTGCATTAGCCAACCACACCTGTTGGTACTCAAAAGTTCTCAGCTGTTCCTCACAATAAATCCATTCTAAGCTCCTCTGTCACTGATTCACTGCTTCTATAACCTCCACAAAGACCTTACTGTTAGTGGAATAGACCTCAAGGTCCCCAAGAAAAACTCTGGAACAGAGAGACATCACCTGCAAGGTTAGCTGCCTTAACGGTGGCATTCCGCTGCCTTTCATCGAACTCTGCTGGCACGGAGATGACTGCCTTGGAAATGGGCACGCCAAGGTTGGCCTTTGCCATGTCCTTCAGCTTCAGCAGCAGCATAGAGCCAATGTGCTCTGGAGTGATGTGGAAGGTTCCATTGGTTGTCACTGAAAACTCAGCTAAACCATTGTTGTTGACAACCTGGAGGGATAAAGCGACACAACCCCCCAGTGAGAAATCTTCCTATGCTCCCCCACCCTGTTCCCACCAAATGTTTTATTTGCATGTAGTCTCTTTATTCTGGAAAAGCTTAAACGTGCTTTTGCCGTTTCTGGATCACTTTTGTTCCTTGACTAGGAGGATTATGCAAAACATGCCACTTAAGGGGTCACAGTATATCCAAACAAATGACACCCATTGTGCCCCAGTAGAACACATTAAAAAAAGTTAAGATCCAGAAGCCGTGCAATCAACTTCCAACACCACATTCAGAAACAGAAGGGATGCTTTTTTAGTTATCAGGCTACCTTTCAGATTTTTGAAAGGAAACAAACAGCCTAGTACTGAAACAGCTTCTCTTAACAATATTAAAAAATTTAAAAGACTTCAAAGACTACTTGCAGTACACAATTTTTTTTTATTATTATTTTTTCAAGCAATTCTGCACCGTTCTCATATAATGCAGGTTAGGGTTTTTTATAGCAGCTTTCAAGTTTTGCTGCTGGTCAAGTAAGTAGTAAAGTGCTGAAGGAAAAAATACACTGGGACAGAGAAGATGTGGCTTTAGAACTTTTCTGGGTTTTGGTTTTTTGGGGGGAAATATCTGTTGATTTTTGTTTGTTTGTGTTTCTATTTTACAGTTTCAAGGAAAAGCAAAGTTTCAGCAAAGCCCAGTTAGCATTTCAAATTTAAATTTATCCTTTCAGAGAAGCGACTGGAAGGTTACCCAGAAACACATTTCTGAGTAGGAAAACACAGGGTCCTCTGGAGAATCATTTTCAGTTCTCATGCAGAGGTACACAACTTCCACAACTGTTCCCTTATTCTCTCTGGATACCTCTTACAGTTTTCAGGCATATCAGATTGAGCCAAATAACTCAAGGTCTGACAAGATGATCAACCACATTTGAGGTGTCATAGAATTGGGTTGGAGGGACTTTGTAGTTCATCTCCTTCCAAACCCCTGCCAGTGGCAGAGACACCTTACACTAGGCCAGGGTGCTCAGAGCCCCATCCAACCTGGCCTTGAACAGGGATGGGGCATCCACAATTTCTCTGGGATACCTGTGCTAGGGTCTCACCACCCTCACAGTAAAGAATATTTTTCCTAATCACTAACCTAAACCTACTCTCTATCAATTTGAAGCCGTTCCCCTTTGTCCTGTTACTCCCTTGTAAATAGTCTCTCCATCTTTCTTGTAGGCTCCCTTCAGGTGTTGGAAGGCCACAATTAGTTCACCCCAAAGCCCCCTCTAACCCCAGTTCTCTCAGCCTTTCCTCACAGCAGAACTGCTCCAGCCCTCTGATCCCCTTGGTGCCTCCTCTGGCCTGGCTCCAGCAGGTCCCTGTCCTTGCTGTGCTGGGAGCCCAGAGCTGGATGCAGCCCTGCAGGTGGGGTCTCAGCAGAGCGGGGCAGAGGGGCAGAATCCCCTCCCTGCCCTGCTGCCCACGGGGCTTTGGGTGCAGCCCAGCACACGGGGGTTTCTGGGCTCCCAGGACACACGGCCGGGGCATGGCCAGCCTCTCACCCACCAGCACCCCCAAGTCCTTCTCCCAGGGCTGCTCTGGGTCTGTTCATGCCCATCCTGTCTTTGCATCCTGCACCTCACTGCTGTAATTTCTGTAAAGGTGGTGGCTGCTTACCTTAAAGGGATACCTGCTGCTTTCACTCTGCAGCTCTTCCAAACTGAAGACCTTCCCAATGAACCTCTTGGCATCGTATATGGTGTTCTGAGGATTGGCATCAGCCAGCTCCAGGCCCTCATAGCCCACGTGCACCCCCGTGTCCGTGAAGGAGACGATGCTGGGGATGCTGCTGCGCCCGTTCTCGTCCGCAATCACCTTCACGTCCCCACTGCCAGCCAGGAAAACGCCCACGGAGCAGTAGGTGGTGCCAAGGTCAACCCCAATCACCCTGGGGGTGGGCATGGGCAGGTACTGCTGTGCCAGGTAGCTGGCTAAGAGCAGGGCCAGCACAGCAGAGCCTGAAACACGGATTTGGGAACAGCAGGGTTAGGGGATCAACTCTGCAAACCCACAAGGCAATGCAAATGACACGGTGTGACACACCGTACCTCCTGCTTCACTCCACCTTCATTTCACACTCTGCAGCCTGTTTAGCCACCTCATTAGTGTTTCATTTCCTTCTCAACACAGAGTGGCTACAAGTCAAGAATTTTAGGTATTAAATATAAAACTGATTAAGGAAAAAAAAGCCCAAGAGACAGCCAAGCCAAAAATATCACCACACTGTAATAATTCTATTCCTCACTCCATGTTACAGCAATAACACAGGCTAATTAGTATTTCTGGAGGAGCTGCCTATGAATGACCCTGAAAGGACATTGTATTAATGGGGCTGCCTAAAATCAGAGCGAAACAGAAAACTCCCGATTCTGACACCTCCAGCTTCACCAGAAGTCTAAAAATAAGGGGAGAGAAACTCATACTAACTCATTGTTTCAGCCATAGCTTCCAAAACAGCATCTTCCCACATTTCTGAGTAATTTCTGTACCTTGAAAACCAAGGGAAGACCAGTTTATATGCAGAAGAGTTCGGGTTTTGATTGATTTTCTTTTAATTTTACTTAGGAAACACAAAAGTCTAGCATCAAGTAATGCCTCAGATGATTACCAAAAAGAAATCACCAACAAACAATATCTCAACAAGAAATGTAAATAAGTTACATTTCAAAGAGTGGGTGGCCTCTTTTTTTCCCAGAAGGGAAGGGTGGTCATAGTAGTAGTCATAGCTTCAAACAGACTGGTCAGAAAGCCCTTGCTTGCTCTGGGCTGCAAATCTTCCCTGATATTTCTGAGCATTGTGCCACTGAGCACTTTGGCTTTCACAGAATCCCTCAGTGTATCATGTGATCCAACCTCCCTGCTCAAGCAGGATCATCCTACAGCACACAGCACGTTCCCCTGCATCCAGATGGTTCTGGGCTCTCTCCAGTGAGGGAGACTCCAACCCTCTCTGGGTGATCTGTTCCAGTGTTTGGTCACTGCACAGTGAAGAAGTTCTTCCTCATGTTCAGGTGGAACTTCCTGTGCATCAATTCCTGCCCGTTGCCCCTTGTCCCATTGCTGGGCACCACTGAGCAGAGCCTGGTCCATGCTCTGAGCCCTCCCTGCAGGCACTGACAGACACTGATGGGGTCCCCTCTCAGTCATCTCTTCTCGAGGCTGAACAGCCCCAGCTCCCTCAGCCTTTGCTTCGAAAAGATCCACTCCCCTCACCATCTTTGCTGCCCTCCTCCCGCTCCAGGAGTTTCATCTCTCTGCTGTACAGAGGAGCCCAGAAATGGACACAGCGGAACACACCGAGCACGGGAAACTCGTGCCACCCTGCAGAGCCAATCCAGAGCGACACCGGGGCAGAAAGACGCGAGAGAGGAAGAAAACCCCCCCAAAACTCCCCACAACCCCCGAGCCCAGCCGCACCACCACCTCACCCAGTACAGCCATCTGCCCCGCCATGTCTCCCCGTGGCTACGGCTGCTGACTGCTCTTTCCGGGCCGCGCGGGGCACGCCGGGAACGGTAG
>VXBB01001947.1:16213-36933 GCA_013399915.1 Illadopsis cleaveri
AACGATAGTACGCATATCCCGCCCGCCCCTCTCATGTCAGCTGATGCTAGGCGGCAAGAAAACCACAACTCCCTGTGCACATCGCGGCGCGGCCGGTTCCGGCGGGTACCAGCCAATGGAGGAGGAGGTGCGTTACTCGTCAGCTGGGGAGGCGGTGCGTGCCCTGTCATGGGCGCATGCGCTGACCCGGGCGGGGCAGTCGCCATGGCTGCTGGGAGCGGTAGTCCGGGGCCCCGGCGCCATGGTGCTCTGCAGCCTCCCGCCGGCGTGAGGCGTCAGAGACCGCGGCTGTGGCAGTGCCGGAGCAGGACAGTCCTTTATCCCCCTCGGGTTTTAGCTAGAAAGTACCGAGTGCCCAATTCTGCAAGGGTTTCGAGAGAGCCTGGCCGCGGTCAGGCTTTACACAGTCCTTTACACGGACAAGAGCCAGGTTCGGGAAGGAGACATTGTTTATTCTGCGCAGAGTGCGAGGTAGAAGCTTTCTACAAATCAAGCACACCGATTCTCGAAGCTTTACAATAAAAATATGCATTTCGGCAAACAAATCACAGTTCACTGGCTACAAGTTACCTAGTTCTGTTATTAATGGTGAGGGGAGATTTCCTTCTTGCCCGCCTGGCATTTAAACGAGTAAGGAGAATGCAGGTGACACCTGCCCCCTCAAATGCGTCCTGGAGGGGCAGAATGGGTAACCACTCCTAAGAAATGCAGTGTGAAGTGGGTCTGCTGCTCATCAGCTGTCCCTCTGCTCTGCTCCACTCTCATAAGAGGTAATGGATTTTCAGGTTCTTGCAGAACCGGTTTCTGTTTCAGACAGAAGTTTAAGTTAGGAGCTTTTAAAATAGAAAATATTCATAAATAAGTAGCTGGTAGTAAATAGCAAAGTGGAAGAAAAGTTAGACTAAGTCCTACTAACTCCCTGGAGTTACCATCTCCAGCATCTCTGTTTCTCCTAAGTGATGGGAAGACCCATAACCCAAAAGTAATTCCCAGGAGCTCACCTCTTAAAAGCCTCTTCTATATGCAAAGAAAGTGGCACCGCTTTAACTTAATAGTAAAAAATGTATTCATCTTCCACTTACGGTTAATGCTTCATTCTCAGCATGAGAAGGTGGAAACACTTTGGAAAGGGAAGGTTAAACCATTCAGCCTCCTTAATGACTCATGTTCTGACTGTAATTAGAAAACAGTAACTTATTTTCTTATTTTCTTTTGGAAACTTTAATCATGTTTCTTGAAGTGGGACAATTGTGATTGTGCTCATTTTTAAGTAGGGGGAAACTTGTAATCGTTGCTTACAGTGTTTCTTCATCCACGTAACTCATGAGCAGGCACTTTGTGTTTTATGCCACTGTCAGTGGATGGTGAGCAGAAAAAAAGGTTTAACACAAACAGGGTGTAAAATCAACGGGATTTTGCTCATGATTTTGATACTTCATAGAAGCCATTTTTAAATATATAAGGACTGTCTGAAATATGATGCTGCAAAGTGCAGATATGTAGGAATGTGTTAAAAAATTATATAAGCCCCTCATTTCAGAGATTCCTTCCTTTTCTGAAGCAGAAGCCAGGCTTTGATTTTTGTCCTTGAGGTTAAACCTCCTAAAGACTTTGGGATCACTTGTTACCATACTTGCCCAAGGACAGAACTCAAATGCCCTTTCCTGTATAATTTCCGTTCTAGTTCTCCTTAGCAAAGCAGCTTAATGAATTTGGTGTGTCAGTCAAGGCCTCCCCACCTGACTGACTCCCTGGAGGCCTGGCTGTTCCCTGCAGGATTACACAGCACAGGCCACCTGCCTGGGAGTCAAGTCAAGGGGATCATCTCAGCAGGTTTTCTGCCCTGCAGCAAAGCTCTGCCATGCCAGAAGCTTCTGCAGAAGCCACTGGCTCCCCTGTAGCTGGTTTGGGCTGCTGCAGAGTTTGAAGGCTCAGTCCACCACTCATTTTCTGTAGTCCCTTGGAGGCAACACATGGTCTTCAGCAGATGTGCTTAGAAGAAGTCCAGAAGTGCCTAATTCTTTACCTCCACATCTCCATGATCTGTTAGGACCTGCTCATGGATCACTCTGCACAGTGATTCCAGACTTTTCTTGCATCTGCAAAATAGGCAAAACTATTCCTAGTGATCTTGCCCTTATGTTTTTGGGCATTACCACTGTGTCTTCTGTATCACCTTTTTTTACCTACTCTCGTTTGTGAGAGGGAGGCCTGTCTCCATTTTCCTCCATTATCTGAGGGAGTGCTACACTCAGGAATGAGTGTTCAGGAACAGAAGGCAACATTCAGTGTTTCTGGAGAAAACGGCTTGATTTTGCACAGAATAATTCAATATTCATTGGGCAATAGAGGGAGAGGCTTATTTGACTGGGAGAGAGAGCTATGGGTCGCCCCTGCCCCACAGAATGCTTCATGGGGAAAGCATAAATGTGGTTGGGGCAGACACTGGAAGGTTGGTCTTTGTTTTCCTGGAATGCTGTGCTTTTGCCACATTTCTGTAACATCAGGAAAGGCACACTGCGTGGTGAGCACCCTCTCCTGAGGGTGGGCAGTGCAAGTTCAGACCTGCACAACTGCTTTGCAAAAGCTGTGACAAAGCTTCTCTGGATGCCCCTGAGTGAGGGGGCATGAGGTGCTGCGGTGCCAGGGGCTGCTGGTGTGAGCTGCTTGCCTTGGGTGCCTGGGCTGGACCACATCAAGTGGCCCTTGGCCACCACACACTGGGAACCCAACACCCACCTGCCTCTGGCATCAGTGTAAAGGGGTTATGCAACCAACTCCCTCCGAGGGGCTGGGCAAATGCTTGTTTATCCTTCTCAGTGCATCTGTTCACTCTGGTAGTAAACTGTTTATAACATTTCAAACGCTTTTCAGGGATTAATTTCCTTCAAGGGGCTGTTCTTTTCCCCTGGTGCTTTGATAGGTGGAGGTAAACATGTTTTTGTCTGCAAGTAGCTTGAGGGAGAGAGTTGTTCTTACATTGTAAGAGCAGAGGCTGGTTTTAAAACAGTCTCCCATCAGATGTGAACTGGTGTCTGCAGGAAAAATCCTGCTACACTGGGGATTATCACTCAAACCCTGCACCTGTGATGTGCTAAACACAGTTCAAGCATTTGGTGTGCGTGGAATCAAATACAGCTTGTTTTCATTTGCAGGATGCTTTGTATCAGCTGTATCCTCGCATTTGGAGAAAAGGGAATTGAGTTTGCAAAGCATCCTCTTTTCTGCTGTTGTACAAAACCGAGTTTCATCTTTCAAGGGTTTACTCGGTGAGTGCTTTCTGCATTGTCTCAATCATTTTAAAGCCAGTGTCTAAACCTGAAACACAGGGTGCTGAGATATGGTCAAAGCACAGTGTGATCCCGTCAACCTAGGATGATCAATTTGTGTTTTCCCTCTATGAAGGAGGAAGGGAGAGAGGGATTGAGATCCACTTTGTAGGTGGAGAGTAGAATCAATGTCTCTCTGAGAAGGGAGGTGATTGATGCTAGGAATTTAGGAGGTGCTAGAATCTGAAACCTAATTTTCAGTTTTTAACTTAGATAACAGTGCCTTAGTGCAAGCACATTGTCAAAATTGCAGAGGTCCCTGATAGTTCCTTTCCCTAATTAAAACATTGATCTTCTCCTCCTGTATGTGCTTGGGAAAGGGAAGAATTTCACCAGCCTTCCTCTGACAGACAGTTCAATGTCAGGCAGCTGGATAGAGGAGCATAGCCATCAATGTACATGCAAAAGTTTCCATTAAAATTCCAGCATATAGCCTAAAGATTTCTGGCTCCTGTTGAGTGGCTGACTGGCCATGGCTGGGCAGGAGTGTGCTGAATTCTCCATTAGCCACAAACTCACTCCCCAGCTGGAAGCAGCAGGAGCAGCTCGGGGCTTCTCCCAGGATCCAAACCCCGGAGAGCTGAACCACGAGGTGTGGGAGGAGTGCAAGGAGCTCCCAGCAGATGTCTCTGCCATGCAGCATTCCTTCCCCAGATTGCTTTTGGTGTCTGACAGATACCTGCAGATTCATATAAAGCATATTAACCTTTAGCAGCAGTTATCCAAACTCTTGTAAGGGCGTAAGTCATGAAAACGGTGCCACATTTTCATTACAGTTTCTTTAATTGCTTTAACATACCCATTTCACCGAACCCTCATGAAATGATTTTGAGGTTAACAATGAAATTACTGTTTCCCCTTTCATGAATACAGTTGCAGTGATACCAGTATAATGTAGCCCAGTAGATATCTAGGAAAAACAATCTGAAAGAGAAAAGAGATTTTCACAGATTTTTTATCTGTCCCACTTTTCTACTTGAATTTCAGTTGGTGTGAATGCTGATGCAGCTTTCTGTGGCGTGAAAAATAAAAACCAGAGGCATTTTATGGAAGAGGCAAAGCAGTTTGGCACTTGCTGGTCTGGTAACTGGAAGTTTCTCTTCCTGCTTGACCATGGTGAAGTGGGCCAGTGTTGCAAGGCCAAAAGGGATCTGTGAGCTTGGCTGAATTTTCCCCAGCTGCAGGAGCCTGGGGTAGCGGGCCTGAATCGTGTCTTGGGTTCGTGCTGGTGGCTGGAACACATCATCCACCTTCTGCTCAGCTTGGGTGTTCTGTGTGGGAGCAGGGAGAGTGATACTGCACGGGGTGACAGGAAAAGTGATCATTGCTAGAAGTGTTTGCAGCACCTCGTAGCATGAAGGGCTGCAGAGCTCAAGGATGGGACGGCTGGGGCTCTCATCATCTGCACCAATCATCATGGTGATAATGATAATGAACAAGAACTCCAGCAGTCTCCCAAGAGGCCACTTTGCCTCATTCATGTTGTTGCTGTGTATATGAAATCCATACAGATGTCAGTCAGGCTTGTCAATTTGGTCTATTGTAAATGACAACAAAAGGATAAACACAAGAATGCACTCAAATATAGCTGCCTGAACAGCGAGCTCCCCAGGCAGAGGAGAAGTTTTGCAATATGTGTGGATAGAGAAAAGTTCTGTTCTGTTTTTGGGGGGGATTTTTTGTTTGTTTGTTTGTTTGGGGAGTTTTTTGGGGGTTTTGGGGGGTTTTTTTGTGGGTTTTTTGTTTGTTTGTTTGTTTGTTTGTTTGCTTTGGTTTTTTGTGGAGTACTGTGGCTGAAGTATCAGAGTATCTGTTTTACATTTGTTCTTTTCCTGGAGGTATTATCTACCTCAGTGGGTTTGTACACTGGATAAGAACTTTTGGGCCTTTACTGTGAATCTTTTGACTGGCACAGCAGATCTCTTTCTGTCATCACTTAGAAGTAGTGTTATGGTACTCCAGGAGCAACTATGCCCTGCCTATTTTCCTAGAGGATTTAGCTCATTGGCCCATATTGTTTCCAATCCAGGAGGAAATAATAGGTAAGAACATGCATTCCTCTTTGCACTGTGTGAAGCAAAGGAACACTGAAGGTCAGTGACACAGGATTAAAGAACAAGCCTGGAGGGCCAATACAGTTTGAAAAAAGGTGTCTCAAACACTGTTCCAGAGATTCCACAACAACATCACCCTTCTTCCTTTATTTTTAGGAATCCGTATTAAGCAGTATCATCAAAGATTTGATGGGAGAGAAGTGTCCTCATTTATAATTGCCCATTGGGCAAGGTGGTAGTGGCATTTCCTAATGATCTTTGTAGTGCACATCTGTCCTGCAGGAACCAGAGTTGCCATTCTTGCATAAATGCCCAGCATAGTTCAGTTTAGTGGATACATATTTCAGATACAACTGAGAAGTGAGCAAGCTCATCCAGCATTATAAAAACTCAGTTTGGTGTCATTCTTGAGTGCCATGTTTAAAACCAATAGCACTTGACAGCACAGCCCACCATGCTTCTTTCATACTCCAGACCCTCTGAAATAGGGAAAGAAATGTTGAGAACACAGAAGAAGAAAACTGTGTCATCAGCCTAAGTCAAGGTCCTTGGTGTTGCTTTGTACCTTCCCAGAACCTCTGGTCAATTGGCAACCACTTCATGTTAGTTGTTCCCTGTGCCATGACTTGCAACCTACCTGGAGGGCTCTTAAACCTACTTCTGACAGTATTGATGGAATCATTCCGACATTGCTCAGATTAGTCTCGCAAGACAAGCAAAGATGTCAGCCACACCACGTCTTCTTTTCTCAGCATCACTCCCCCCTGCACTGTCGTGTGAGTAGCAAGTGTCTGTTTAGCCTGGAGAGAAGTTTGTTGGAAGCAGATACTGTAAAGTTAGAGCCATTCCAGAAGAAGTGTGTACAGCTAGGGAAAACGATCCATCCACAGAAGCAGAGATTAGCCTTTCTGTGCAATCACAATAAAATAGAAGTCCCATGCCAGTTTCCTCTCTCTTTCTTGAATGATTGCACTGTCTGTAGGTCTGCTGGACTGTATCAACACCTTCGTGCAGCCCATAATTCATTGCCATGCTTTTGGCTCAGTCCTGTGGCTCAGATATGCAAGTGTTTGAAAAATCAGCTACTGCTTATGCACACCCAAGCACAGGCAGAGCCTTTACAAGATATGCAAAATCTGTGTGCCAGCACAGTTGTGGGCGCTGAGCCCTTAAGCTTCAGAGTATTTTTACCAAATACAAAATACTGATAAAAATGCAACAGTATGTTTATGTCATGGTTCTAAGAAACATTTCTGACTGTGTGCAAACAGTCTTATTGGGCTGGACTGCCTTTTTCTTTCTTTTCTTTTTTTTTTTTCCTGTTTGCAGTACATAGCACAGAGATCTCTGTGGCTGTCATCACACTGAGGTGCTCCCACAGCACCCACAGCTGCAGTTAAACAGTGTGAGGAAGGGATTTCACAAGCTCAGAAGGAGGTAGTAGATATATATCAATTTCTGCAGAAGTTGGGACAGAGAATGCATCTCTTTGTATGGTGTGGAGAAGTCCCAAATGTTTCCCATCTCAGTATGATTCCCATCTCTTGCTTATCAGTCAGTCCCAAAGTGAGCAGAGCTGACAGATGTCGATTCTTTCAGGTTTTCCCTTTCCTAAGGACCTTGACAGCTTCAGCTGCTGAACAACAAACTTACCCTTTTTTTTTGTTCCTTACCTGTTTTCTCGCACTGTAGCTGTCTTCTCTCTCATGAGGAGATGTAGATTCAGTTCACATCATGCAACATCAATACTTTGCACTCACTTTGCTGGAAAGGATCCAAGGAACAATACAACAAACTACCTGTCCTTCTCTGTCTGCTGCTTATTGCAGTCACCATCATCTGTGCTTTCATTTCAGAAGCAGTTAGGTATGACAGAAGCACTTTAGGATAGACACAGATATACAGTGCTGTGCCAATCAAAAAAAAAATGCATTTAAAAAATCTGCAATATGCATATCAGCAAAATAAAGCAAGTGGAAAAGAAAGGTGTTGCAATTTCAGTAGTAATGAATAACCCAAATGGCAAGCTCTGTCTGCATCCTTGTTGTAACTACATTACTGAAACAAAACAATAGTTGTAGATCATGCTCTGTATGGTCACAGCTACTAATACACAGCTTTTTGAAGTTGGAGTACACATTCTGGATCACTATATGGAAAACATGGCATGTCTGGATAGTTCCAAAGTTTATGGGATTGGGAGCCAAATAATTAAAACTCTTTGGTAATTTGATTTCGTACAGGGGATCTCCCATAAAATAACATTGAGTTGTCTGTTATCTGTGGTCACTGAGGGTTACTAATTCACTGCCATTTTGTTTCTTCTTCCTCATTATTGTGTGGGTAACAATTCTGCTGGTAAGCCTCTTTTTGTGTGACTTTTGCATATTTTAGTTTTGAATTCTGTGGCCCTAAAACCTGAGCAGGACAAGCAAAGTTTTTTTTTGTTTTTTTTTTTAATTAGACAAAAGGCTCTACTCCCTGAAACCTTTTCCCAGTTTTCAGAACTCCCTTTTTTTTTTTTTTAAATGCAAATTGATAAATTTTAGTTCAAGTGTGTAATAAACAGGAGCAGAGCTCTTCCTGTAAAAGACAGTCCTGAGGAAATGCAACTTAGTTTGCAGCCTGTGATTATGAGATAATTCATAGAGGGCCTGTCAGGAAAAGCAGCTTGCCATCTCTATGCCATTTTTAAACATTGTGTATTATCTACCTTTTTTTCCCTCCACTTTTTACAGAAATACAAAGCTTTCTCTATATTACACTGAAAGATGGCCACAGAAATGGGGAAAAAAAACCAAAAAAAATTTCTTTTTAAACACAAACATTTTAATTGACCTGGGGGAAGTGATTTCTGTTGGGTAATGGATCCACCTCTCTCCTGCTGCTGATCCCAATCCAGCTGGGTGCTTTGTAGCCTCCCTTGCACTGACACTGTGTGGCTTTTCCGGGAGGTGGAGCATCAGCAGAGCCCTACACATGAACACAGTGACTCACATTCCTGCCCCTCTGGGGGGAGTGCAAAGCCCAGTAATGCTGTCTGCTAGCAGAGTCTTCAGGCCTCCTTTTCAGCAGTGAACCCAAAAGTCCATTGCAAACCCATCTATGCAACAATATTAGGTGCTAAAAACACCTGAGAAAGTCACGACTGGGGAGAAAACTGTTCATGATAGAAGAAGTAGTCTGCATTTGTTGTCTTCTTTTTTTATATATATATACAATAAATATTCTGTGTGTAATTACATTTAAGTTACTCTATAAGATTATAACATTCTGCTTTTCTGTCTGAGCAGGGTCTGTTCCATCTGAATTGCAAAATGGATATAGGATTGCAGTAGTTAGAGAAGGAAAAGCCATATTAGACTGGAGTCCATCATCCTGTAAGGGTATGATATAACACTGTGGCAGAGGCCATAGGAGATATTAAATTGCAATCATACAGAAGTGTTTTACACTTTCTTAAATTATAATGAGAAAGAGCAGCCCAGGAGTGGATTTCTTATCAGTGCAGGAGCTGGGTTACCATAAGAGCAAGAGGTAATGCACAGACAATGAGAAGAAACAGTCTGTCAGGTTGGATCACATGCTTAAACCTTCTCCAGCCTCAACCCTGGGCATTTGGGACCATAACGTTCTGGGTGACCTGCTCTCATACTTCCAAGCAGAAGAGCCTGGTTGTGTTCTTGGGTCTTGAAATAAAATCTGTGAAAACCCAGTGGGTCGTTTCCTGTTGTTTTGGCGCAAAGCAATTCCTGGCTGTGCACTTCCCAGAGGCAGGAGGGGACTCTGTGCCATGGTAGATCCACTCTGTTCCCTCACAGGAGGCAGTGGGCAGCTGGAGGTGGTGGGTTTGTGCTTAGCACCTGAAGGCAACTTTGTCTTGCTGGGAGGATGAAAAATCCCATGGCATGTTTGCACAAGAAGAGATATAAACCTTTTGGCATCTTGGCTGGTCTCAAAATTCAATGGCTCAATTCTGCTTAATTTCTCCTGCATTTTAATTGATGCAGCTGTAACTGATGCCTTGTTTCACCCAGAGTGAAGCAGGCTTTGAAATAGCACTTTAAATGTATATACACTCACTCCTTCCCCCCAAATGCCAAGCAAAGCAGCCTTTTAACACTTCTTGTTAACTGGTACTGCACATTAATGCAGTTGTGGAAACTGCCACTTTACAAATATCCTCTTTCATAACTATTTTCTGTAGATTTGTTTTCAACAGAGTATGAAACCATGGGATAGAAATGCTTTTATAGTTTTCTGCTTCTGGACATACTATTGAGAGACAAGGAATATCTTTAGTGCAGAGCTTTAAACTCTCACAACAGGTTTTTGGGGTTTTTTCCCTCTCAAAACACTTGTAACAAAAATACATTGCGCCAGGTGCCCTGGTTTCGTTTCTGCATGCTCCCTTCTCAGACGTTTCACATAACTCAGAAATGGAAAGTCAAACTACACAGTGTGCATTTGCTGCTGATGGGTATATACGCAAGGGCAGACTAATAAAAATACTGTATTTCTTCTCAATACAGTGTACATTTCCAGTGCTGAGTAAATACTAAATGCCATGGCTGAAAGATCCTGTTACTAAGGCAACCAACTCCCATGTTATCCTTAAATATATATACATAGTCTGTCTGCTACTTGAAAAGAAAAATTCTTGTCAAGATTTGCTGAACTGAATTCTTAATGAGATCTGTCTTAGGCTAAGTGTTGTGGGTGCCTCAGACTGGACTTTCAGGTTGACCATAAGAGCAAGAACAGAAGCTGATGGAGAGGATAATGATTTTCAAGTTGCAGAGTTATGACCAACTTGTGCAAAATGGTGTTAGGACAAAACTTTTCTAAGGCCTATACCTGCAATAAAAGACTTCAGAGAATTAAAGTATGTAAATATTTCACATCACCTTCTTCTGAGACAGCTCTTGTAGCTTTCTATATTAAGCAGACAAATGTATTTCTATGATAATTCCTGTAAGGAATGAGCCTAAGCAAAGCAATGCCCAGTGGCATGGAGGTGGTGTGCAGCCTGTATCTTTTGCTGTTACTATTTATTTCCAAATACATATTTTTGATATTAAACCACATCATATCCTACAGCTGGAAAGAGGTCATAATTCAGTGCTGCTCCAGAAGAGTGAAGAATATAGTTGGGGCACCACATGCACAGTAGATCTTTCCCAGCTTTCTCAGCTATGACACTTCTTTTTTTGCCATAAATGTTGATTTTGAAGGCCACTCAGCTGTACTTTTCACCCAATGTAAAAAGAAGAATTCCTTCACTGAAGGGTTAGTTCTTATGCAAGTGCAGTGTCAGTTTACTTCAGGACTGAAAAGTAACTCAGCAGCAACACCCCAGCAGATAGGGAGGCTGAAAGCCCAGAATTTCATGGCCTGACCTAAACCATCCTTGGAGGCAATCTTTGGTTTCATGGCAGGTGGCCTGTGGAGTACAAAAGTTTCGGTGGACCTTGGACTGGACAAGTTTGCAGCTTCTTGACCTCATCATGCTTTCAGTGAAGCACTACAGGTATTAGTAAGTTCTGTATTCAGGCTTTAGAAGTTACCTTAAAAAAAAAAAAAAGTTTTAATAGCTCCATCTTAGTACCTTATTCCAGTAGCTTGGGACACTAAATGAAGTTATCTATGATGGTGTTAATCACCCCATGTGTCTCTGAAGAGCAGGTATAAAAGCAGATATAAAAGGGATCACAGAATAAGCTTGAGGAACAGTGAAACGGTATCAGGTGAGACTTTCCTCTCCCAGTGAAGTCTTAACCCCAGTCTGTCTCTCAGAGACATAAGGTAGTGAGGCAATTCGCAAATACTTTTTCCATCTTCTGTGTTAAGTCTAAGAATTTTTTGTCCAGAACTGGGGAAATTCACCTGTGGGGCACAAAGATCTCTCACTGCTTTGCTTTCCTTTTTTCAACACTGAGAGAAGTGTCTGTGCCTTCTCTCAAATCATGTAATAAGGGTGGGAGGTCCTTATCCATGTCCCTCAGCTGGGTTACTCTCTCTCCATGGCTTGAGTCCAAGTACTTTCAGCTCTTTTCAGCATCTCAGAAGTGACACCATTCTGTTCCCATTTTTAGAAAATACCAGGGACACGCTGAGGCTGAGAAAAATCCTTTCTCCCTAAATAAGCTGTTCTGGATAAAACTTTCCTTGTCTCATTCCTTTCTGAGTCTTTTCAGAGGCTTCCCTAGTGTGGTCGTAGAGGCGGTGCTTGCAATTAGGGAAACTCATCGTTCCAAGCACAATTGATACAGTGCTTTTGTCAGTGATCCCTCAATAGGGATAATAGTATTTTATCCTTAAATCCAGAGGTTAAATGCGTTTTAACCAAAGTCCCTAAACCCGATGCTTAACTGCAGCGTGCATGAGGTCTGGCCCATACAGCCTTCCTGGCTCACCAGCAGATGCTCGAGGAATGCGCCCTCCCCTTGGAGACCTCCGTCCATCTGGAGTTCCCATGCAGCCCTTAGGCTGCACTTCTCCCTTTTCATCAACAGTAAGCTCCTTGCTCTCAAAACCTTCAGGGAATGTGGATTACACAGGCATGGAAATGGGATTTTTGGTAACAAGTGGCCAAACGTTCAGACATCTCCTCTAAAGACGTTTGTGCTTCTAGTGAAAAAAAGAGCTTGATCCCAATAAGGAGTCTATTTCTAAATTAATAATACTTTTTAAACCCCCTCAAGTCTGAGATACATTAAAATACAAGGTGACATTTGAATACGTGCTGTGGGTCAGACTCTGATGCTCTAAGGCACATTGAGTACTGTTTTACTTGCAAGTAGTTCCATTAATTTCGGTGACCCAGTTATGGAGTAAGACACCACTCAGCAAGAGAGGAGATGTTAAAAATCTGCCCACAGTATTTGATGATAATTTGATTTCTCTACTGCCTTCCAGACCCAGTCACCCCATCCTGCTTTCACCATCGTGCAGCATCTCTTTCATAGATGCTGACATCTCTAGATTGCTGTCAGCCTTTGTGTGTGATGGAGAATATTAGAATAACATTGCAGCTGTGTCAATAAAGCAGATATGCATCCATTCATGAAGAGGATATTTTTGAGCAATTCTTGTAAAATTCCCTTTTTTTTTCTCTTCTAAGTTGATATTCAGGTTTCTGTGACTATGGTAACTTCTGTGCATTTGCATATTGTAGGCTGTGCAGCCACAAAAGGAGATAATTGATTTTCTCCCCAAAGTAATTTGGTGCTCTTCACTTCAGAGATCATCCTTTGGATTATCGACTCCTTATTATTAGTCATTTGCAAAATTATTGCTATAGCTATGAGGTTCATAGCCCTGTCAGACTTTTGGCTTCTTTTCCTCTGAGTTTTCTTCCTGACCAGGAAGGTTTTAATCCTCTTGTACTTGAGAAAAAGAAAAAAAAAATAAAATAAAAAGAAGCCAGCCAGCTGTACTGGCACCTCCTCCCATAAGGCTGACATTTCAAATCAGTTCTTTATCAGCACATGCTTCTTGCTTGCCTTTACGATAGCCTCAAAAAAATGTTGCAAAGAGCTTGGTCAGTAGTGATAACCTCTCCAAAGCAGTGACCTAGAGCAAGGAGAGGAGTGTTTCTGAGCAGCTGTAGTATAGTAGCAAATAAATAGTTTGTACTTGACTACACTGTCACTCTTTTCAGTGTCCACATTTGGACTAGCACTGTGCCTATGCCCACTTTTTTTTTTTTTTCTGTTTCAAATATATTTATAAAACTTCAGCATAAAGCCTCACTCCAGGTTAAATGGTATGTCAATATTAATCATATTCATACCAAAATTGTATGTCAATATTAATCATAATCATACCAAAATTTTCGAAATTCTCAGCTTTTGAAGACTCAGAGTGGACTTAGTGTGGGAGCCTTTTTGGTTTGGGCTGAACATTCTTTTAATGACAGAAGGTGAAGTTAATGTCTTAGAAAAAAAAAAAACAAACAAAGAAATGTATTGGTAGTGCAGTGCTTACTTGCAAGTGTAATTTTCAAAGCATTTAGGACTTCACAGAAGTGGTAGGAATAATCTGAATTCAAGGTAATATTTGAGCTTCAGACACAGCTGTTTTTCTGTTCACACTCTATTTTCATAGTGGCATTTCTCAGACTCTGCACTGTTCTAGCACTGCAGGTAGCAGTGGGAGTGACTCAGTGCTTCCATTTCCATCTGCTGTCCCCCGCCTGTGCCTTTGTTGATTTCTGGCTTGTAGTTAAGGTAACCATTGAGTAGAAAGGACCTGGTGTTGTGCAGTTGTATCTGAACTAGGCATAGAGCTGAAATGATGGAGCTGTCACAGTAAGCCTTCATGGCAGTAGCATGGTTGGCATCCATGGCACTTCCACATCGTGTGTTATTTTGGTTGTAAATCAAGCTCTGTGAGCTTCCTACCAAGTTCACCATCCTGTGGGACAAATAATGTAGAACTGAAGCCCAAATATGTATCTACGATCTTACTGATGTCCCAGACATGACTTCCTTAGTGTTGGAGAAGGACTGATGTGGAGAGATGGTGTTCTGGGACAAAACATGGAATAACAATAAGGGCTGTGACTACTTGTAGCATTTCTTTTGTTGTATAATGTTAATTACAGCAGTATTCATAAACATGCGTGTTCATGTGCATATACACAAATCCCTCATTTTCCTTTCTGTTTATTAGGAGGCATCCTTGTCTGCCTGTGAAGGGCTCAGGATCACCTCTGTGCAGTGGAGAAGAGCTCTGTATGTCCTTAGTTTTAGCCTAGCCCTGACAGACAGGTCTCTCATCTCAGCCACATATTTCTCCAGTAAAGGTGATTCTGCAAACTTTACTGTAAACTTGTTCCGTAGCCTAACTTTTCCAATAGTTATAACATTTGCCTATTATTTAATCTAAATTCCCCCTTGCTGCATCTTAAACCCATTGCTTCTTGTTCTGTTCTTGTTCTCTAATGAGAATAATTGGTCTATGTCGTCTCTGTAACAGCCCTTTGCATATCTGTAGACAGTAATGCTTCCCCTCAGTCCTCTTTACTCCAGACCGAGCAGCCCCTGCTCTCATAACCTTTTCTCAGAGGTCTTATTTACTAACTCTTAAATCATTTTGGTTGCTCTCATCTGAACTCTCTCCAGTGTCTCTGTCTGGTTTAAAATGCAGTGCCCCAAAATGAGCGTTGTTCTCCGAATGAGGCCTAGCTGGTGCTAAGTAGAGCAGAATAATTATCCTGCTTGTTTAACATGAGGTATTCCTCAGCATGGCTCTCGCCTCGGCTGCCAGGGCTCGGTCCCCTGGCCTCCCCATCCATTTGTTATCCTCTGCAATCCTGCAGAAAACAGGAGCTTTCCAATGCAACGGTTTTTAGGGCAAAAAATAAATAAATTAAATCCTGATGTCTTAATTATTCCCCATTCCGAAGGGGAGGTTCTCCACTCTTCATCTACTCACATCATGGAGGGGCTGGCAGTGTCTCTGCTATGTCCCCACAGTTCCATGTTGGATAAATCTAAGTGCTGAGCCTGGGGTGCAGGCCCACAGCTCAGAGCTGTGTGTGGGCAGTGCTGACCCAGGGCTCACCTGTGGCTGAGATGCACCCCATCATTTTTAGTGTGGATGCACTGTTAACCTCTTGGCCAAGCTTTGTGACTCAGCTATTGCATTTTCCCAGTCCACTGTAGCTCTGGAGACCTGCACAGGAGCCTTGTGTAGGTAGGAAGTTCTGGGGAGTGGGAGGTGGCTGCCACCAGAAATACAGGGTCAGACGTTTTTTCGATCCCATTCAGTGAGTGGAGGATAACTTCAAAAAAAGTTATCAAAGCAAGGGGTTTTATTTTGTTTTCGTGCCCGTACCAGGAACAATTTGCTGGAGAATCATTCCTGATATTTGTTTGGGCACTTGGTTTTTAAGGCTTGAGGCTTTCCAGCAGCATGGGAACTGCAAGAACAGCATGACCTCACAGGGAGTGCTCCGTGCTGGTGACAGGCAGGCACTGATAGAAGCTAAGAGGTTATTTCCAATTCTGTACTGGCTCACACCTGTGAGAACTGAGGTGCTGATACCCCCAGAGGCACATCATCCAAGGAGAATATGGACAAACATGGGATATCACCCTTAATATCGACCGCCCCCATCTAGTAGGATCCTGTAGCAGAACTTGTGTCACTTGATGTTACAATTTACACCCAAAATACAGAGACAGCGATACTTCCAATGAGTGCTATGTGACATATTTAAAATGTTTGACAGGCTTTGGAGCTAAATTCAGCGCCCTCTCTTTCAAACATCCCCTTTGACTTTGCAGAGCTTGGAGTCGGCCCTGGAGACGCTCTGACTGGAAGTGCAGCTGAAGATGATTACTTCTTTCAGAGAGCAAGGCAATACCTGCTGACACATTGTTTTGCCTGCAAAGAATTAAAAACTCAGAACTGAATTCTGCATAAATGTTCCAGTCAGACTTCAAGAGAGAATGTGAGTGGTAAAAATACACCCACAATCTCAGGCTCCGTGTTCAGCAAAGGCGCTGGGCCAGAGCTTTGGCTTTGCTGAGTCCACGTTTGTTGAAGCAGAGTGGGAAACTGGTTGTGACTTCCTAACCCTGTGTCTGGCTGCCAGCCCACACCAGGCTGGGGAAGCTGTGGAGCTGCTCTTGTGACAACATGTCCAAGGCCTTAGCCCTGATGCATACAGATGGTATAACCTGGGCACATCCCCTCGCCCTTCCTTCCCTTTCTTGTCTCTGCCTCCCCTGCTGGCAGGGCCTTGGAGCAAAGGTGACAAAGGAGCAGCAGAGCACTCTGAAGTGCTGGCAGTGCTGGCAATCAATCATGCATGCAGGTAGCACAGCTTTTCTCTTTTACCTCAGCCCCTCTTAGGCGATGCAGAGAATGTGCCCAGGATTTACGAGGCTCGTGCTGAATGCAGCCAGCATCACTGCCTGCTACATTTTTCCACCTCGGTGCACCAGTATGCTGCTTAATAGACCTCTGGCATAATGTGCAACTGTACCCAGCTCTGTACCTTAGAGCTAAAAATGAGGAGACAGGAAGAGATGAACAACAGAGCTGTTTTTCATGCTGCACAAAGGGAAATTACACAGGAAGTAAGTCACCTCCTGAAGAGACTAGACACAAGAGGAGTTATCTTTCTCCGTTAAATTAAATAGAATGATTAAATGCCAGATAGTTCAAGCACTTTGGGCAGATACTGCATAAGCACTTTTCTTGCTAAGAAAGTAACCATCTAAGTTACTGACTGACTTTAAAACAACTGAAAAACTGTAGTTGTAAAAAATCACTATTGCTAGTTTATCTTCTGGCAGGTGTAGGAACCAGTTTTGGTGCCAAGTAGCATTTCATGCAGTACTACAACACTGCAGCTTGTAAAGAGTACCTGAGCATGTGAGGACATGGTGTCTGGGTTGCTCCATGCTTGACTGCTGAACTCGAATGGCCCTCACAAAAGCTTCACATATTGAGCAAAGAACTGTGAAACCCACCCCCAGATGAGTGCCTAGTCTGCTGTCTCTTTTGGCTTTGCAAAGGTATGCAACACTGGATTCACATAAACTGACTGAAGCTGGGGACACTGGAGCAAGGTATCCTCGAATCTCTTATCACATCCAGCATCTCTTTGGCATTTCTTGTTAGCTAGGTCAATACACCTGCCAGAAGAAATCCTTTTCTCTTGCTGTCTCAACACTCACCCTGTTCTGTCTCAGTCACTGCAGGTAAAACAAACCAGAATGGTCCCTCCTTCAGCACAGCCTACGTAGCATAAATCTCCGTATCAGATCTTGTACCAAAGGAAAGGTGTTTTTTCATCTTTCTATTTTTGTCCCTTTTACTTCTCACCAGCTAGCACATTAGTCATATTTAAAGGAAAAGTACAATTCATTGCAAAGGCTGTCCCATCCCACTCTGTATGAAAACCTTTTCATTCATCTCAGCGGATGTTGGCAAGTTGTAAAACTGAGTAGTAAAGGACAGTCCCATAGGGAAAGGGATTCGTCCCATCTCTAAGCTCTCTGATTCTGGGGTTTAGCAATTTTCTCTTAGTGAAGATTTGCCTCCACCAGGAAATATGTGCGAGGTGTTTGTAACTGGGGTTTAATTGGAACTGATCATACAAACACTTCCCCTAAAATCCTAGTTTCCTCATAAAGAGGAAAAAATTGCTACAGCCAAATAAAATTGTCTACACAGAGACTTGGCACAGTATTGCTACCCCATGCTGGCCATTTCATGTGATCAAGATTTAGGTAACACCTACAGACTTTTCAGCTCCCCCAGCAGCAGGAAAATTAGGGGAACTTCCTCAAACTCTCAGCATTATGAAAAAAGTCTCTGAGTCAGTGGAATTGTAGTAAAAATAAAGTAGTGCTGTGTGAACCTCTCTCTCTGGTGCCCCAGGCTGGAGAGAGAAGCAGAAAAAGTTTGTTATTCAGATCAGCTGCTTGTCTTTGGTTACTGCTCTGACTGCAGTCTGAGAGCAGTAGGGGAAGGAGAACAGCACAACCTGTCATTTGCAGCTCATACCAGAAGCTGACCAAGCCAATGCAGCCTCTTTCTCCCCCACCCTTATAAATGATAGTGATAACTTTTATGGGATAGGATAGGAAGAGATCAAACTTGTTATTATACCTTGCTCCTTTGAAATACAGACTTCTAGTTGCCTATATGTACTTTGCTACTCAGGTCCTAACAACATGATAGGCTATCTATAACCCTTTTTAAAAAGAATCTTTGAAGGATGAGTGGGACAGAAAGCCCCCATATCTTTTAAAGAAGAATTCTTCTAAATCCATCTATTCCAGTCAATAGGGCTTGGCACAGCCACTATGTCTACTATTCCAGACCTTAAAAGATAATTTATAACAGAACTTTGAATGTTTCCTGGCTCAATGCATTTTTTAATATACTGGATCATTTGCATTAGTGTCTCTGTTCACCTTATATTTCATGAGTAAGTAAATTGTGGAAGGTTAACCTCTTCTATAAAAAAATAGGACTTTATGTGGAAGTCAATATTGGCACAGTCTGGAGAAGAACTCTGTCTCAGCTGTCAGAGTGAATGTTTTGTCTGGCCTTCATTGCAATTCTTTTGGTTTTACTCAGTCTTTCTTTCCTTTTACTTTTTTAAATTTTTTTTTATTTTTTTCCCTAAAGCTAAAAAAGGAAATTTAATAAACTAACATTAGCATCAAATTCTCTAAATTGCCAAGTCATACTCTGGCTAGCATTCCCCCCATGCTGTGCACCACGGTGAACATTTATGCTTACACCACGTCCCTTCTTGAGTAATTTACAGCATTTAAAAGCTTAGCTGCTCTTGTGGGCTGCTTGGTTCCTTGGTGCTTAAGTGGACTCCTGGCTCTGAGGCAGTGGCTCCAGGTCTAGCAGGCAGCAGTGCCCCCTCAGTGTTTGATTGCCCCCCTACTCATCCAAGGACATAACTAGCAGTATGAAAGATTTCTCCCAAGACTGATGCACACAATTAACTGAATTACTTCAACAGAGTGTGGATAGGATAGATTTAAAGTGGAACCTGTTACTGTGCCAGTGGCTGGATGAGGATCCTGCTGTGCCAGTCACAGGGGAAGAAAATCCTTCTCTGCCAGTTCTCAGTGAAGAAGTTCTTGCTGTGACAGCAGATCCAGTTCACAGGCTTGATATAATGTCCTCAATTACCATATCTTTGTAATTATCATCCCTGTCTGATAAGTCTTGTGGAAACTATCAGATCTTGAGTAGAGGATCTAGGAGACTTGTAAGAATATAATGTCTTGAATTGATCTGTCTGTTTAATGTTTCATCACTCTGCCACCGATTGATCATTCTTTGAATAAAATGATAGCATAGCTGTATGCCAACACTTGTGATTCATTTTCACTTAGCTAATCAAAATGTTGTTTCACAAGACCCTGATGATGTTCAGGATGCCTTTTAGGAGGTATTACCTTACAGCAAGCTGGCTGACTCAGGTGGTCTTTTTCTTATAGTATTACCAGACCAAGGCCCATGATTTATGAGGCATGTTTTCCTCTAGCAAGTTCCTACGAGGGTGCAGAATGGTTTGATTAAAAAGTTTATCAGCTAGAGATAAATCATAGTAAATATGATTTTTATTATTTTTTTTTTTTTAGTTGAAGGAACTGCAACATCCCCACATATCCTGGGTCAATAACTGAACATTTTCTCTTTTCACATGAAACTTAAGGATTATCTGAAGATTTCTGCCAGGTCTGTGCAGATCACCCATCCATCGTTAGCTAGACAAGCCAAGCATCTGTTTTCACTCTATCTCACGCTGTAACCATAATGCTGAGACTCAGACACTGACTTGTTTTTAGGAGGGCTTCTTTTAGCAATGTGAAAAAATGCAAAGAAAACTTCTTGCTGCTTCTGTAGTCATGAACTATGTTCATGTTTGTAGCTGAGCTTTGAAAGCATGCACCCAACAGCCAGGGAAGTGACTCCTACTTTTTTATGAATGCTAGTTTTCTTTTTACTGCTGTAATCCTGATGAGTTAAACAGTGTAATACAGTTTGATGTTTGCTGTAGCAATGAAGTGGTAGGTAAAAATCACCTCTAGGAAGAATTAAGCACTGAAGTACAATGAAGCAGTGAGTCAGGATACTCTAATGTAGTTAAGAGACAGGAGTTTTCAGACTACAGTTGTAGGTAAGTATTTCATAGGCCTTAGGGACACCGGTGAATTTTACCCAGAAAACAAAGCCTTTTCCCACAGGTTTATGTCTGGTATAATTATGTCCTAAAGTTCCAGCTTTTTTGCTCTTTTTTTTTTTTTTTTAATATTCTCTAAGCCTCAGTAGCAGCAGCACTGGAAAAAAATTGCTCTGTAGCACTGAACACTGTCTGCCTACAGCAAAGGCAAAGTTCATAAAGGACTCAGAAAGCACAGAGCCCCTGTTAACCTTCTGAGAAGGAAGGTGTGTTTGTATGCGCCGAGAAAGCAATCTCTTTTTTTGCCTTAGGTCTTTGTACAATCTCCTATGATTTCCTTCTAAAGAGAGAAGAAACCACTGTAGTCATTTTGTAACAATCATCAGCTTTAAAAAGACTGTAGAAGCATCTGGCGGGGCCAGAATTGTGATTTATCATGTCAGCCACCACCTTGCCCATTATTTTTTAAGAATTGAGTTAAACAGCCTCTCAAACACTGAGAAGTTGGATAGAAGCCTAACTCAATGGCTGGTGGCTGGAACAGCCACTGGAGAATGTTCTGCAAAGTGATCAATAATCCATATCAGTTTTTTTGGTTTTGGTTTGGTTTTGGGGTTTATCTTTGTGTATGTTGTTTTTTCTGGTTTGTTTGCCTTTTTT